>ML390983.1:43836-129530 GCA_005239525.1 Nicotiana knightiana
CCCCCCCCCCCCCCCCCAAAATATATGCGTATTATGGATTGTGGGTTAAAGGGTTTTTTTCCAACTAAAGTGACAAACTTGAATAGGGATTATTTTATTTAGAGAGTCGCCACTTGGAATTGATTTTCGGTGTTCCAAGTCACATTTTATTTGAATCCCTATTCAAAGGAAGATTTGACTCTTTTATTATTGGTCTGTGAAAACAAAGTTCGGGTAAGGAATTATGTTAACCGGGGAGAAGGTGTAAGGCATTCCCCGAGTTCCGTGGTTCTAGCACGGTCGCTTTATTGACTTAAACGTAGCTTGAATTAATTTTGGACAACTGCGATTTATATGATTTTCATGTGTTGCCTATCCGCTCTTATTTCTTGATTATTAGAATTACTAAACAAAATAATTTGGATAATATTACGTTGTCATAACCACGCTACGCAAGTGAATGCGTGATCGAATAACAAAACTAATTAACTTGTCATAATTGCGACTCGCAAGCGAATCCGAAATCATGACAATCAATTATTTGTAACCCTTTTAAAAATTACTACATTTGAGAAAAATAGCTCTTGAAAATTTAAAAGTCAAATATCGCGTTATGCAAGCGAATCCGCAATTTTTAGCAAAGGATTAACTAAATTAAAAAAAGTTTACTAGAAACTAACGGGTAGGGTGTGAGATTATTGAATTAATTTATTGAATATTAAATATCACACTACGTAAGCGATTCTGTGAGTTAAAGCGCGCCTACTAATTACCTAACATTTAACTTAATTATTAAGGTGACTAAGTTACATAGCTATTAAAATAAAATATGATTTATTGGAATTAATTGAAGAGATTCTTATATTTAAAAAAAATTGGCCCAGCTTTTGGATTTATAATGGCAATTGGGCCAGCTTAAAAGGAAACGGGACAAATATAATCATAAAGAACCAAGAAAAAATGAGTCATGCTTTTAATAAAGAATCTAATTCAAAATAAAACAAATAAAATAATAATAAAATATTTAAGGTACCTAATTATAGAAAACTGATGACAAGAGTGAGAGAACACCCAACTAAAGAAACCAATTAAAAATACTACAGGGAGGAAAGGAAATAAATATAACTTGATGAAGCTTAGCCATAGTTACTTAAGGAAAATTTTCTGTTACAACTTCAGATATTAGAAATGAAAATCAGAAACTTTCTTTAAGGTATTCGACCCATTTGGATGAATGCATTTCAATATTAACTTAAAGATAACAAGAAAATTCTAGCTTAGGTCAAGCATTGATGTGTAGTATACAAATTATTATTTATTTATTTATTTTGTTCCACGATACACGAACTTGGAACGAAAAAGTTTCAAACATCATATCACAGTAAGGCTTAAAGTATTCATATATCCATTTACGACATGAAACAAATTAGAATATTGCTTCCCTTTCCCGTTAGCAATTAAACAATCAAAGCAGCTTTAAACTTTAAAAGAAACTGAAACTTAATGACATTCAATATGACAATGAAATAATGATTCGTGAAGTTGTCGTGCCCCCTTTTTCCTCTCCTTTCGGATTAGTCAGGGTTTTTGACGTTATTGGGACAACTCATTTCTTTTTGGGAAAAGGGATGTGAAGGACTTGAAGAGTCGTCACCTAACGAATTAAGGTGCGTTAGGGCACCTATTAAGGGTTATAATAACACTAATTGAATAACCAGAGATTGGGTAAGGGCTTGAAATTACTCCAAGGGGAAGCTGTTAGGCACCCCTCAAAGTCCACAACTGTGGTTCCCGGCCAAACAAACTTTGTGAATTTTAACAAGTAGCAAATAAGCAGTCAGGCATACACATGGCAACAAGTAATGGTTGTGGTAAGATTCGCAGTCTAAGCACACATATGTAGGGAATAGGGGAGTCCTAAGTTATTAATCATATAGGATCACATCAATGCAATGCTCGGTAATCACTCCCTCAGTGAGGGGCTACACGTGGCATTAGCGCACCGGTCATCATATCCATATCTACCATTTACCCCACCCCTTAGCGGTTATTAAGCGAAATTAATTAGCGATCTCTATGCGTGTTGTTACCCGTCCCTTCTCAAGGGTCCTGGAGGAATTTAGGACCTCTAAGTATAAGTAGTTCTAGACAGACCCCTAAGGTTTTTAAAAGGATAAAATTCTAAGCGACAAGCAAGAACAAATAGGACTGATCAGATAAATGCAGGAAAACATTTATGAGGCCCAGATTTACCTCCACAAGTAATGCACATAATCAGCACGTCTCAAACACAAACAAGAGGCAGTTTCATCAGACAGAATCCTAAGGCAGGGTATCTGAGTGAATGTCAATGCACTGAAATATGCAGTTTTATTTTTATAAACTCAGGAGCAGGGGCCTAATCAATTTGCCTACTGATTTTTAAGCCTGTTAACCTTTAGACAGTTCAGAAGTTGTTTATTTCCTAAAAGCATGTTGTTCTAGATATTACGAAAGTGCAGGGAGTGTTGCCAGTTTTATCTAAAACATGATAATCGTATGTGAGATTGTTTTTACCTTTTTCATGAATCAATAGTTAAAACTAGGCGTGGTTACAGAGTGCCTAATACATGATTATTAAATGCACAGAAACGACAGTTTTATGTCAATGATCCTTAAATTTCAGAATTACTAAAGCATAATTTCTAAATGCACAAAAGGGTTACAAAATGATCAAAACATGATTTTTTGAATGCACAAGAGTAACAACTTTTATGTTAATGTTGTTTATTGTTCTAGGAGCAGGATTTTTAAGCGACGAACATAAAGCATGGATGAGATGCTGAAACAGTAGACATAAAATCCTAGGAACATGGTATCTAGTGCATGCTTGGCATGGTTTGAATGAACATGCTGGTCCTAAAACATGGATTCTAATGCAGATAGAAATAATGTAAAGCTTAAAATATGCTTTCTACCCGATGATATTAACAGAAATATATGGATACCCTCCCCATTTCACTAGTCATCCCCAATATCTGTTTACAATAATTGTTACAAACCAATAGCTGAATGAATTACATAAATAGAGAGAAAAGAAGAAGTTAAATTATAGGGAGCCTGAAGCAGGCCCATATATACCAAGTGTTCATAACCTCAACTATCAAATTTTCATAGCCTTTCTCATGTCCGAGTGTGTCAGAGTTCCCTAAAGACCTCAAGGATCCGGGGTAGTGCTCACACCCAGATTTCATAACCAGAACTGAGTAAATGCAGTGTGGAAGAGCCAGCCCCAGTGCATCAAAGTTCAGAAAGAACTCACAGGAATCCCAAAGCAGTCACTCACTGGAGGGGCAGAACATAAGGACCTAAGAGTAGAGTGAGAGTGCTTGACATGGTTTTGAAAATGCTTTGGTATAAAACAGTATTGAAAAGACTCAGTTGAAGTTTATAAAAGTACGTAGTGGTTTAGTAGTAAAATAGTTTGAACAAGAGTAGGTTAATTAACCAAACAGTAGATCAACTACAGAACATAACAAGTTCAGCAACACTCAAACAACAGTCTTTCACACAGGGGTTGGGGAAAAATATAGCACCCAAGGTGAGCACATAACAAGCATAAGCATAGAAGTCTCAAGGAATAGCAGACAATATGTCATGGGTTCCAGAATTTCTAATTGGGGACATGGTTGCATAGAATCAGAAGTGCTTAGGGACTTGTGGGATTGGGGATAACTAATGATGTAAACATAGTATAGAAGTATGAATTTCAGAACAAATAATAGAAGACGTAGTGGTATCAAACAGAATTGAGCATATAGTCAGAATAACTTAAGGTAACAATTGCACAATAGGTGCGTACCAGAACTAGGCAACTCATAGACAAGCATTCAAAGACAGAGTAGAGTCACATGGAGACAGATTACACAGGAAGTAAACATGTGCATAAATAGGCTGACCCTAAAAAAGGGTTAGAACATAACTAGTATACTAAGTAAAACAAGTTAAACACATGTTGAGAAGCAAACAATAGAAAGAAACAGATTAGTAAAATGATAAACTAAAGCAGTAGAAGAAACACATTGATTTTGGAACTTGAATATAAAATCAGAACATACCAGTAAGGAGAATAGGCACAGAGCGAAGAACAGGAAAGTGCAATAGCTAGCCTTGGCTTGCAGCCGACTAATTAAATAACAATAGCAAGTAACAAAAGTAAGAAGAATAGTTTTTGAGTGTATGAGAGAGTTGTGAACTAATGTGAGTTCGTGTGTGTAGAAGTCTGTGTAATGAGAGTAGAAGAGAGCAATATATATAGTAGTTTGAAAGCTAGGTAAATAAGGTAAGAGTCAAACTGTTTAGTAATTATAGAACTCGGAATCAATTAGAGTAAAATCAGTCCAAGTCTTCCCTTAATTAAGGGAATCAGTTCAAACGGTAAAGAACAAGTAACAAGTAAGGAAAGAAATCATATATAGCTGGAGCAAAACAAATAAGGAAATAATTCAAACACAGTAGGTACAAAGTAAGCAATTAAGGCTAGGTACATAAGATTCTAATTAAGGAAATAACATAAGAATCAATTAACAGTATAGTCAACCACATAATAAGGCAAGAAAATAATTTAAAGGTCGGAAATCAGAAAGGATATTAACACAGGAAATTAGGGATTCACAGTGTCAAAAATAGTACTAATATTAAAGGGAAACAGTATAGTCTTCCATGAATAAACAGATAAACAGAGAGTAAGAAAACAGAACCAAATCGGAAACCCTAATAAAACATTATTAGGGTAAAAATCATAAAATACTTTAATCAATCGAGGCATACTCATGAGAATCGAACACACACATAGCAGAATCGAAAAGCAAGGATGAACCCAGGAATTATAACATAGTGTCAAAACTAGGGTTTTAACATAACAAATTAAGATTAAAAAGCAACTTAACAAAAAGTCATTTAAACATATGAGAATCACAGAACAACCTTAAAAGACCAGAAATATGTTTTGAAGAAAGGTTCCAGAAACCCTAATGGGAAAATAAAGCAATGCTTTGAGAAATCGAAAGGTTTTTCATAAAACAAATGAAAATAGCTCAGAAAAACCTCAGATTTGTTACAGATCTAAGAGGTACAGGAGAATAGATTAGGGTTTTCTAGAAAAATAACCCAGAAATAGAGAGACCGGCTTAGAAACCCATAGGTTTAGCCGGAAAATAGAAAGATCTTACTCGATCAAGTCAAGGTGGCTTGAGAATGGTGAGCATAGGCCCAATGGGTTGTGCCTGTGAACGGCCACTGGTCCATTGAAGACCTCAGAGATAGCATGAATCCGGTCATGGAGGAGCCATTGAGGCTAGGGGTGGTGGTGAGAACCAACATTAATACCGGCGAGGAAGCAGCCGGTGAGTGGAAGCCATGGTTAGGCAGAGGGAGTTTGAGAGAATGAGAGGAGTGTGATAGTGGGTGAGGATGAGAGAATAAGAGGGGTTAGGGGTATAGGTTAGGTTAATTAAGGTAAGGTTAAATTCGGGTCGTTGATCAATGGGTATAGGTTAGGTTAATTAAGGTAAGGTTAAATCCGGGCCGTTGATCAAAATTGATCAACGACCAAGATCTAACCAGAGTTGGGTCGGGTAGATTAGGAATTGGGCTTGGGGTATTGGGCTGATTTAATTAGGGGTTTGGGGCTGGTTTAAATAGGTTATAATTTAAATGAAATGGCGTTATTTGTTAAATACCCAATTCGAATTAGTTAAAATAATTTATAAAATATCTAATAATTATAGAAAATAAATTTCATGCATAGAAAATAGTTCAACAAAATTATTTGGTATTTTAAAATACAAAGGACTAATTTCTGGTAAAAAATAGTACGAAATTATATGTTTGGGCTATAATTGCAAAGTCATTGCAATTATAGCCAAAAGATGTCAATTTGGCTAATTATGAAATAATTTTATCTTATTAGGACCATAAACAATAAATTAAATCAAGGAATGCTCTTGAAATCATTTGTGATGCAATTTTATAATTATTTGTTGGAAATAAAATGTTGGACAAATTAATAAAAATGCAGAAAAATTATGGAAAAATACCAATTGCTATTAATGCATGATTTTGAAGGGATATATGCAATTTTAAAAATATTTTAGAAAAAATTGGGTATCAACAGAAGTTAAGCGCTCAATTCATACACGTATGAGTAAAACATCCCACAAATGTGACGAGGCAGTTTCAAAATATAATTAACACATTCATGACTTTACTTTAGCTGAATAAAATTGCATTAAGAAATAGAACTAGAGGAGTACCTAGATGCAGATGTTAACCAACAGTGAAGAACTTTGGTTTAAAGCAACTAACAGCCTCAACACTAATAGCAACAAATCAGCAGCAGATTTTAACCCAAGGAATGAACCAGTAGCACCTTGAGACCCAACAAATTCAAAGAAGAAAGCATCAAAGGATTAACTCTAATAACTTTAGTTTCTTGAAAGGTTTTCTTTTTTTAGAAATCTCACACAAAAGCACTCAAATTTCAGCTTCCTTTCTTGATTTTCAGCTTACTATTGGATATGCTAAGCTGCTGATTTTTTTTTTTTACTCTCGAAGTTGGGTTTTTTAGTGTGCAAAATACCCAGCAACTATGTGATAGATTGTGTGTGTTTTAGTGTGAAAGAATGACCTCTTTAAACAGAAAAAATAAGTCCTTATGGGCAGATTTTGGTTCACCAAAAATCTGTCCAAAAAGACTAACTTTTGTATGCCAAAACAGTCCACTTTTCACCAAATGCTGACACAAAGCAGATCAGTTGTGTTTCCAGCATGCTTAAATAGTAAAATACCTAACAACCATGTACTTTAAACTCAAGTATTCAGCTTTTATCTACACATGACTGAAATCCAGCTTATACACTAAAACTCCAACCAACTATAAAATAGCAAAGTAGAAACAAGACTGAAAAATGTAATCGAACTAAGTATTCAAACAAACTAGATTGGAATGAATTGGATTTGCGCAAACTAGACTTGAGCGACAAGCTATTGCATGAAAAGAAACTAAACGAACATCACTAAACTATCATGATTAATAACAACTAAACATACGACGAACTATATAAACAATTCAACAATTTTGCGCAAAACTAGAACAACAGCCTTATTATAGACTAACAAACTAATCAAAAATAGAGAAACGTAAACTAATTCAAAACCAAATGGGAAAACGTAAACTAAGAAAATGAGGAAATGAATGTTATACCAATCGAGCATTCTTGAAACTATCCATGAATTTTAGGGACGACGCAAGCAGTGACAAACGATGACGAGCGACCTTCGAACAAACTTTTCTAGGTGGCAGAAGTTATTACCACCAATTCGGGGAAACCAAATGGTGGTTTCAACACCGTGTCGCCAAGAAAAAGTTGTTCCCAGGTCATATCTAGGCAAAAACAATGGCTCGGCATGCTTGGCGGTAAGACGGTAGTGGGGAGGTTTGCCAGAATCTGGCCGAATTTTGGTTGGAGTTTTGGGGTGAAACCAACATAGTATGATAGATAATGTAGAGCTCTACACGCCTATGTAAGTATTTTATGAAGGAGAGGTCAAAAACTCGACGAATTTACAAAACAAAGTGAGCTAGGGTTTCGGAATTTGGTAGATTTGCGAAGATTCAGAGGGGTTATGGGGATTTGGGGTTCGGATTCATGGAGAGGAGGTTGAGCGGAGTAAGTGGTGAAATTTTGTGGTGTTTGGAGGTGCGTTGTTGCCGTGAGGCGATTTACAACCGGCGGCGCTAGGGTTTAGGCAGTGGGCCTGGAGGAAGGGAGAAGAGAGAGGAGAGAGTGGAGAGAAAAGAAGAAAAATGGGGAAATGGGGGGCAAATTTTGACCTCTCTAGGTCTTAAGTTCCTAAAATAGAGATCAAATGATGGCCTTTAGATCAAAGGGTTATGGATGGATGAGATTTGATCTTGAATACTTAACAAAAAATACATGTTTTCGATCCAAAACTACGTCGTTTGGACCCTCCCATGGCAGCCCCATTTGGACTGGATTTGTGGCTCTTTGGGCTTCTAATGTGGTCCAATTTTGGCTCAATTTCAATTAGAATATACTAACCCAATCCCTTAACCCCTAATTATCTTTTTTAGTCCCAAAGAAAATATACAAGTAAAAAGAAAATCTTTTTGGTATATATAATTTAAAGATGCAAACTAAAATATACAAATAAAAGGTAAAAAACATTTTTTGTATTTTTAACGAAGAAATGCAAAACAAAATGCATAAATAACTAAAAATCATCCAAAAATTAGTATTTGTAGGAGAATTCGAAGCGAGAAAAAATTAGGTAGTCACAACTGCCCCTCTTTGCTCGAGAACATGAAGAATTTTCGTGCAAGGAAAAGTGAATGCCATGGCTAAATTTTGCTCACATAATACTCCAATGAAAGCATTTTCTTGAAGAAAGGTGACCGAACCTTGCTTTCGAAGTTGCCTACATATCCTTGGCTATAAAGGAATCAAGTCAGTGTAGTTCATGGAAAATTTTGGTAGCTGGGACTGCCGGACACTAGAGATAAGACTGTTGCTGCTGTTGTTGTTGCTATTGTTACTTGCTACTATTATTGTTACTTGCTGCTTACATCAAAAGAAAAGGAGAAGAGAACTACATATGTCTGCAAACTAAGAGTTACAAAATTCATATCTATGTGCCTTCTGGAGTCAAATCTTAATTCTTGACTTGCTCACTTATGTCGACCTTAGATTGGATCTTGATGCTCTTTGAAGAAAATATTATGACTCAATCTCAGCCACTCGCGTTCCTGATTGAAAATTGAGAAGATAAATCTTAAGAAGTTGGGTTGCTGACACATTGTCAATGCTAACTCCAACTATGTTGTGATCGAAAGACTTCTTTCTTCTGATGAGAAACTGAAACCGCAAGCTTTAACCGTCACATGTGCTCTACGGCGGGGCCTGAAAAGCCATCAAAGACGAACAAAACGAATAAAAATTTTCTGCCCCAGTTTGGACTAGGAAAATTTTGTGAGTTATCAGAGAAAGCTATAAACTATCTAATTTATTGAACGGCACACAGAAATAGTAGTATAAACTAGCTAAAAGAGATAAAATTTGTAACGAGGGATTGTGTACCCTACGTTACCAAGAGGATAGGTAAAAGGGGTCAGTACCCTTTATTACTGAAAGGGAAAGTAACCAGGGTTAGTACCTTGTATTACTGAAAGGGATTGTAACCAGGGGTTTATACCCTGTATTACTGGAAGGAAATGTAACCAGGGGTTGGCACCCTATATTACTAGAGGGGATGTAACCAAGGGCTGGTACCCTGTATTATTGAAAAGGAATGTAACAGGGGTTGGCACCCTGTATTACTGAAAAGGAAATGTAACCAGGGGTTGGTACCCTGTATTACTGGAAGGAAATGTAACCAGGGGTTGGCACCCTGTATTACTGGAAAGGAATGTGACCAGGGGTTGGCACCCTGTATTACTAGGAAGAAAATGTAACCAGGGTTTGGTACCCTGTATTACTAAAGATGAATATAACCAGGGGTTAGTACCCTGTATTACTGGAAATGAATGTAATCAGGAGTTGGTACCCTGTATTACTGGAAATGAATGTAATCAGGAGTTGGTACCCTGTATTACTAGGAAGAAAATGTAACCAGAGGTTGGTACCCTGTATCACTGAAGAGGAATGTAATCAGGGGTTGGTACCTTATATTACTGAGAAAAACTATAACCAAGGGTTGGTACCCTGTATTAATGGAAAAAAATATAACCAGGGGTTGGCACCCTATATTACTGAGAAAGGTATGTAACCAGGGGTTGGTACCCTGTATTACTTACAGGAATGTAACCAGGGGTTGGCACCCTGTATTAATGAAAGGAGTGTAACCAGGGGTTGGCACCCTGTATTACTGAAAAAGTGCTGAATCCATTTAGGCGAAAAGGTTCTACGTGAGTTAAGCTACGTAACACAACCTGAGAGAAAAATACTTCTACCCAGAACTATAAGCTGGATCCCCCTAGGTGAAAAGTTCTACCTGAGTTGAGCTACGTAAAACAGCCTGAGAGAAGAGTGGTCCTACCTGAAAATATAAGCTGGATACTCCTAGGCAAAAAGGTTCTACCTGGGTTAAGCTACGTAACACAACCTGAGAGAGAAGTACTTCTACCCAAAAATATAAGTTGGATCCCCCTAGGCGAAAAAGGTTCTACCTGAGTTGAGCTACATAAAACACCTTGAGCGAAGAGTGGTTCTACCTGGAAATATGAGCTGGATCCCCCTAGGTGAAAAGGTTCTACCTGAGTTAAGCTACAAAAATGGGAGGTATGGACAGTAGTGATGCATGCTGAAAATAAAAGAAAAATGGTGATTTTAAGGAGCTTACGTTTGGTGACATTCGTCCTTTGAGAATCGCCATTGTGCACTTCTTTGTTCCTGCTTCAAACAAATAAAAATTTGTGAGTTTTCAAAGTGGTGGTTGCTTTGTGTTCTTGATTCCCTGTTGTAATTTCAATTCACGACCACTCCGCGTTGAAGAACTGATTCTATCAGTGTGGTACCGAGGTGCTCGGATACTCTGTTTTGCATTCTGGAGACCTTGTTTTCCAACGTTGCCCCTGACTGTTTCATACTTCGGATGTCCATGGTATTGCTAACCCTTGTCCCCAAGGGAAGGTAATGTTTCCCTTTGAAATCAAACTCAGTTGTCTTGCACCCAGTACCAGTTTGTGTCCGTAGTGCTTATCAACTTTTCGTATTAAGCAGGTCTTGCTTAGGAGACCTTTTCAGTTCCTTTGAGACACTTTGTTCGCCTTATCATATGAGATCAAAGATGGATTCTGCCTTCGTCAATGCCATATATGCCCCAAATTGTGCTCGATATTACGAGGAAACTGTAGCCAGTTTTGCAGCCATTTCTTTGCTTCGATTTTGATGCAGGATTGGACCGAAAGACTCAAAGAAGAATTTTGGGTAAAAACAGAAGAATAATTGAAAGTGAAAAAGAATTGTACTTAAACAAAAGGTGTCCCTTTCGAGAAAAGGAATAAAGAGACTTATCTGGAGGTATGTGCCGACTTCAATGAATCATAACATGCATTTTGGACTGGACGCCTGATCCGTCTAAACTGTCTAATTCTCAAAATCTGTTGCAAATATTCATCTTGAAACTGTCTTCGTTGTGCTCATGCCGGAGTATTCAAAACCCTCATTCAGCTAGTAGCGCCCTTTGCGGGTTTTCGCTAATTGACCTCTATCATTTCTCTACTCACCGTCGCATTATGGTTCCCATTTGGGTTTTCACCAATAAGACTCTCTCATTTCTCTGCTCACTTTCACCTTACAGTGCCCATACGGGTTTTCACCAATAAGATTCTCTCATTTGTTCTTTTTTAAACTAAGATACGACATGCGGAAGGTTGCCCAATGACCCTGGCACCGGGACTTCAGATATTTTCAAAGATCGATCAGAAGTTCTTAACAGGGAGAAGGCGAAAAGAACCTTGAACTGAATTACAACTTTTGGACCTATTTCTACAGAAAAAACCATAAAATAAAACAAACTTCTGCCCCAGTTTTGGAGTATTGGGAATATGGATTTTTTGTTGTGATGGGACCGAACCCAGGGTAAGGCTGCCTACATATCCTTTCAAAATCAGGTCGGGCGTAGTTCAATGACTCAGAAGATTTGTTGTTTGACGTCTTTTCTTTTCTTTTTTTCTTTTTTTTGCAAGTACGTAGGTTCCAAAAAGTGGAAAACAAAGAAGACAAATATAGCTCAAAATGGTTTAACAAAAGGGTGACACATATTTGGAATAGCGAGCAATGATAGCCTCCGTCATCTCGATTCTGAGAAAATCACGCGTGAAAGTTCCACAGTGAGTATATATCAGACATAATATCTTTTGACTGCATCTGCATTAATAGTCATGTCTGGTACCCGTCATTCTTCGTCTACCAAGTGCAAGGCCCCTTTTGGTAACACTTTCTTGATGATGTAGGGTCCTTGACAATTTGGGGTGAACTTCCCTTTAGCTTCTACTTGGTGTGGAATAATGTGTTTTAGAACGAGTTGGCCCACCTCGAGGTGCCTTGGACGCACTTTCTTATTGTAAGCGCATGCCATTCTTTGCTGGTATAACTGGCCAAAGCACACTGTTGCTAGCCGTTTCTCATCAATCAGCATTAGTTGTTCTAATCGGGTCTTTACCCATTTTGTATCTTCAATATCCGACTCTGCAATGATCCTAAGAGAGGGAATTTCAACTTCACCCGGTATTACAGCTTCCATTCCATATACCAACAGATAAGGAGTTGCACCAACGAATGTGCGAGCAGTCGTGCGATATCCGAAAAGAGAAAAAGGCAACGTTTCATGCCATTTTTTGGAACCTTTGATCATCTTCCTAAGAATCTTCTTGATGTTCTTGTTCGCCGCTTCAACGATTCCATTGACTTTTGGCCGGTAAGGGGTAGAATGGCGATACGTAATTTTAAATTGCTCGCATACCTCCTTCATCAAATTACTATTTAGATTGGCTGCATTGTCAGTGATAATGGTCTTTGGGATACCAAAACGACAGATGATGTTGGAATGAACAAAGTCTACCACTGCTTTCTTGGTGACTCCTTTGAAAGTGACGGCCTCTACCCACTTGATGAAGTAATCAATTGCAACCAAATTGAATCTATGCCCATTTTCCTTTGAATCGATTGGCCCAATAACATCCATTCCCTAAGCAACGAAGGGCCAAGGAGAGGACATGGGATGCAACTCCGAAGGTGGCAAGTGAATTAGGTCACCATGAATCTGGCATTGGTGACACTTGTGAACAAAACTGAAGCAATCTCGCTCCATAGTAAGCCAATAATACCTTGCACGCATAATCTTCTTCCCCAAAACATATCCAGTCATGTGAGGTCTGCATACCCCTGAATGCACTTCACTCATGATCCGCTCAGCTTCTGTGGCATCTATGCATCTCAACAAGTTCAAATCTGGGGTGCTTTTGTACAAAATTTCCCCATTCAGGAAGAAACCGCTGGCGAGCCGCCTTATAGTTATTTTTTGATCTGCCTTGGCATGCTCTGGGTATTCCTTTGTTTTTAGTAATCATTTTATGTCACGATACCATGGTTCACCATCTGGTTCTGTCTCAATAGTATTGCAGTAACCGTGTTGATTCCGAACTTGGATTTCCAATGGATCAATATGAGTGTTACCTGGATAAGGGAGCATCGAGGCTAAGGTAGCCAAGGCGTCGGCTAGCTCGTTGTGAAAACTGGGAATGTACCTGAACTCGATGGATTTAAATCTTTTACTCAAGTCTTGCACACATTGTCTGTATGGAATAAGCTTGATGTCTCGAGTCTCTCATTCTCCTTGGGCTTGCTGGATAAGCAAATCAGAATCTCCCATAACCAATAGTTCATGCACATCCAGATCGAGGGCCATTTTTAGACCCATGATACAAGCTTCGTATTCTGTCGTATTAGTGGTACAGAAGAAACGAAGTCAGGCTGTTGCAAGGTAATGTCGTTCTACAGGTGAGATGAGGATTTCCCCGATCCCAACTCCTTTGATATTGACAGCCCCATCAAAATACATTTTCCATACATGGCTATCGTCCGAAACTACTTCCTGTATTGAGTTGACCTCTTTGTTTGGGAAGTATGTGCTAAGTGTATTGTACTCATCATCAATTAGATTCTCTGCCAAAGGATCTGCCAAAGCTTGTGCTTTCATTGCGGTGCGAGTGACATAGACGATGTCGAATTCTATGAGAAGAATTTGCCATTTTGTGAGCCTTCCAGTGGGCATTGGCTTTTGGAATATGTACTTCAAAGGGTCCTTTCTGGATATGAGGTAAGTGGTGTAGGCTAGGAGATAATGCCTCAGCTTCTGAGCAACCCAAGTCAAGGCACAACACGTCCTTTCTAAAAGGGTGTACTTAACCTCATAATTGGTGAACTTCTTGCTCAAATAATAGATTACCTGTTCCTTTTTGCCTGTTGCATCATGTTGCCCAAGAACGCATCCAAAGGAATTATCCATAACTGATAGATATAAAAACAAAGGCCCTACCAGGTTCAGGTGGTACCAATACAAGTGGTTTTGACATATAGTCTTTGATCCTATCAAAAGCTTTTTAGAATCGTCCTTCCACTTGACAGCAGCATCCTTTTTCAGAAACATAAAGATGGGCTCACACGTGGTTGTGAGTTGAGCAATTAACCTACTGATATAGTTCAGCCTCCAGAGCAAACTCATGACTTCCTTTTTGTTCTTCGGGGGTGGAAGATCTCAAATGGACTTTATCTTAGATGGATCCAATTCGATGCCTCTTCGGTTGACTATAAAACCAAGGAGTTTCCCAGATGGAACCCCAAATGCACACTTGGCTGGATTAAGCTTAAGGTCATACCTTCGAAGCCGTTCGAAGAACTTTTTCAAATCGCGCACATGATCAGCTTGTGTCTTTGATTTTATGATGACATCATCGACATGTACTTCAATCTCTTTGTGCATCATGTCATGGAAAATGGTGGTCATGGCCCTCATGTAAGTTGCCTCTGCATTCTTCAAATCGAAGGGCATGNAGCATCATCCTCATCCATTAGAATCTGGTGGTACCCAGCATAGCTATCCACGAACGATTATCCTTTGGACTTGCTTTGTTCAGGTCTCTGTAGTCAACACAGACTCTAGTTTTTCCATCCTTCTTTGGAACATGCACAACATTTTCCACTCAGGTAGTGTATCAGACAACTCTGACCATATTGGCGCTCAACTGCTTCATTATTCCCTCTTTGATTTTGTCACTCATGTCTGTTTTAAATTTTCGTTGCTTTTGTTGGATTAGTAGAAAATGAGGATACGTGGGGAGCTTATGAATCACTAGATCAGCACTTAACCCAGAATATCATTATAAGACCAAGAAAACACGTCTCTGTATTCAAATAAAAGTTGAATCAAGGAATCTCTATTTTTTTGTTCAGTGTGAATGCTTATCTTTGTTTCTCTAACTTCTTCATGACTTCCGATATTAATGGACTCAGTTTCATTGAGGTTGGGCTTAGGCTTATTTTTAAATTGTTCCAACTCTCTTGTTATTTCTTCAACAGCCTCATCTTCATCATATTCAACCTCTTGATGCATTATTTCGAAATTAGACAGCTTTTTAAGATCTGAGTGTGAATTCCGCATGCATGTCATGTTATTAAAGCCAACATTACAAAACTGAAATGGAAACAAAATGACTGGAATTAGGAAAAGGAAAAGATACAAAATTCAATATGAAACTGAATTGCATTTCATTGAATATTAAAGGATAGAAGGGTTAACATCAAAATAAAACAATCATACTGAGATGTTTGGATTACAACCCTGAAAGTAACCCAAAATACAAAAAAGAAGTTGCAAAAGCAAACTACCAAAACCCCTTCCTTGTGGGGAGAGGAGTTACTTCCCAATTGTTGAGCATGGTGTCTGGGCCAATTAGTTGCATATCGGCACGACTAGTGCCTTCACCAGCCTGGATCATATTCACTTCAGAAAACATCTGGCTGAGTCCATGGCAAATTTCATCAATGTTTGCCTGCGCCGAGGAATTTTCACCTTCTTGGAGTTGTGGCTTGACAAAAATGTAGAAAATGTGAGGATAGGTTGTTGCAAGACCCATCCATGCTTTTTGTAGTGCTTGTCTTTGTCTTCGTCTACTTGTGTTGACCTGAAGCCTAAACCAAAAGTACCCTGGTTACTGAACGGAGAAATGGGCTCCTAAATTCCTTACAATAATGTCCCCAATCCTTTTCCTGGATCATAACCCTGTCTTAGCATAGGTGCAGCCACCATCACAGATGTGGCGGAAAAATGAGGATGCAGAATGGGCCTTCTTTCCTCAACATGGCCCACAGCAACCACTTGAAAAGCCTGATAGAAAATGGACTCACACCTTTTTTGGCCTCAATACAGGGGATTAACGGGTCTTTATAAATGGATGACTCGTCTTCCCCGTGAACAATAATTTCTTGCCTATCATGTTCAAATTTGAGTATCTGATGCAAGGTGGATGTCACAACTCGGGTCGTATGGATCCATGGCCTTCCAAGAAGAAATTTATAAGAAGTGTCCAGTCCACTACCTGGAAGACAATTTCAAAGTCAACCGGCCCAATCATCATGGTGAGGTTGATCTCCCCAATGGTATCTCTCGCTGAGCCATCAAAAGCCCGAATACAGACATTGCTAGGTCGGATTCTGTCTGTATTTATATTCATGCCTTGCAAGGTGGATAGAGGGAATACATCTACGCTCGAGCCTCCATCAAGCATGACTCTCTTTACGTAGTGCCCCTCCCATTTAACAGTCAAGTGTAAAGCCCTGTTGTGCTCGGCTCCTTCTTTCGGGAGTTCATCATCAGTAAAGGTTATTTTGTTCACCTTAAAAAATCTATTGGCCATCTTCTCTAACTGATTCATTGTGGTCTTCTCTGAGACATATGCCTCGTTCAGGATCTTGATTAGCACACGAGCATGATCTTATGAATGTATGAGCAGAGATAGTAGAGATATTTGGGCAGGAGTATTTCTCAGCTGGTCAATGATTGAATAATCCTGAACTTTCATATTTTTCAAGAACTCTTTTGCCTCTTCTTCAGTGACTGGTTTCTTTATTGGCAATTGGCTTTCTCTGATTTACTTGGCCTTCCTCAACTCTTCTGGAGAGTAGCACCTCCCTGACCGAGTCAAACCTCCAGTTTCCACCACATCTTCTATGATTTCCTTGCCTTTGTAGGTCATCACAACTTTGTTGTAGTTACAAGGAATGGTTTTCGTGTTTGTCACAGGGGGTTGCACGACATATTTGATTATGATCGGCTCTGTTATACCCTTTGTACCACCCTGATTTTGCTTTGTGTTGGGGTAGTTTCTAAGGACACACCACCTTGGGCTTGGAACATTGGAGCGAACTTCCAATCTTGAGACCTTGGGAACAAATAAAATTACCTTTTCTAAGCTCGGGGCACCTTTCACAATCAACGGTACGTCTCGGCTTGGACTGACTTCCAGTTTGGTTCCCTCTTGCATCATTTCTGCTCGGCCAGCCGGTTTGCATACTCGATCTCGGCCAATCATTCCTACAAAGTGAACATCATTATGTACTGGAAAGGGGTTATTGGTCACATTAGGAGGGCCCTCGTCATTTCTCACTATAATCAGTTTTTCAATAATTAGTCTTTCTATGGCTCTTTTTAGAGTCCAACAGTCATCAGTGCTATGTCCTGGGGCACCTGAATGATATTCACATCTAGCATTTGCTTAAAATCCGTGTGAATCAGGATGCATATGGTGGGGAGCGACGGGTCAGATCACATTCATTTGCTTCAGCTTCTGGAATAAACTAGAGTATGATTCAGCCAATGGAGTGAATGTTTTTGCCGGCCTCTATTCTCGACCATAATCCTGCCTGGGACGAGCATCGTAGGGTGCCCAAAAGTTTTGTTGTTGAGGCCGGGGGATCCTTGGAGTTGGTGCCCGTACTTGCTGATTGGGAGGCCAAGCATAGGATTGAGCATTGAACACTGTATACTGTGGTGGTCCCACAGAGTATTGAGGAATTGGCGGAGGATAATAATGTTGAGGGTAGCTGGATTGCCCCTGATGAACTTGCACATAAGGGTGCGATGCCCCTCTTTGAGCTTCCCTGGATCCTAAAGTCATCATGGACCCTTCATCTCTCTTCTTTCTCTTTGCCAAGCTTCCCAACCCATTTTGGATAGCTCGGGTGGTGGCTTTGAGAGAGCTTGACTTACAATTCTGCCAGTCTTGAGGCCATTTTTGACCATCTCTCCTATTTTGATTGCTTCTGCAAAAGGTCTACCCATCGCGGACATCATGTTCTGAAAGTAATCAGGCTCTTGAGCCTCCATAAAAACAATGATCAACTCATGGTTATCCATGGGTGGCTTTACTCTAGCCGCTTGCTCCCTCCACTTGATTGCATACTCCCTAAAGCTTTTAGTCGGCTTCTTCTTCATATTGGACAGGGAATTGCGATCTGGTGCAATATCTATGTTATACTGGTATTGTTTAATGAAGACCTGAGCCATGTCATCCCATACATGCCAGTGAGAGATATCTTGGACGATGAACCATTCTGAGGCTACCCTCACAAGACTTTCACCAAAATAAGCCATCAACAATTCTTCTTTTCCACCTGCACCCCTCAGCTGGTTGCAGTACCTTTTCAAGTGGGCCATAGGGTCGCTGTGTCCATCATACTTCTCAAATTTTGGGGTCTTGAACCCTAGTGGAAAATAGATGTGAGGGAACATGCATAGATCACTGAAAGATACACTTTTGGGACCACCTAGTCCTTGTATGTTCTTTATGTTCTGTTCAATACTTTAAATCTTCATGGCCATCTCACCTGGCTCAACTGTCTTAGTAGGCTTTTCATTTTCCACCGGTGACTCGTACTGATGAGTCTCGTTGTATGGAGCCGAGACCCTGAAAGCCATATTTGGAGAGTAGTATTGGCCATCACAAGCATGACATGGTGGCTCGTTGTTTGGCCTCGTCATAGGAGGTGGTGGTAGGATTGTATATACCGGCGCGCCAGACACGACAAGAGGGGTGTTCCTGACCGGTGTGGCTGGAGGTCGCACATTAGAGGTTCCAGGAGCGGCATGGAAGCTGTAGTTTGGCACATACCCTGGTGGTAGAATGTGATAGCTCGTTGCATGGAGCGGTGGTTGAGTAGCCAGGGGTACAGTAGAAGTTCCTTCTGAGGAACCCTGAGGCGGAGGCTGACCGGAGACCCAAGCCTGATATACATCAGAGAGTTGTTGTTTTAATCTTCTTACTTCTTCTGACTCTTGCTCAACTGACTGACCGTGGGGGTCGTCACTGACCAACTCGATTTCATCATTATTAGCCATTGGTACATTACCTTTAGATCTAGTGAAGTAATGATGTGTTGCCAGTTTCACCACAAACCAACCACCTTAATCTTACTATATAAGAGACAACAAACGTGTTAGGGTTAAGAATTTTACATATATGAATCACACGTAATATGTCATGTTCTTAACATTGTCACCATTTCCTAACATGATTTTGGAAGGCTTCATGTTTCATCCCGTCTTATAAGGCTGCTTCTTATTGACGCTCTCAATTTTTTATTTTAATTTTTTTTTCTATCTCTCCTTCTCATTTTTTTTTCGTTTTTCTTTTCAATCACCTCATTTTGTTCCCTTATTAAAATATTTTGATCGAACCTTTTAGGGTTTGCCTACGTATCATGTCGCCGCATGAATCAGATCATTACCCTGGCCCAGATCCATCCATCCTTCTGGCGGATCGTGTTGATGATGAAGTTTTTAGCTGACAAGGCCGGGATCGAATTCACTCTCAGCCACCTCATTCGATTGTATCGGCCTCCACATTTTTGAGGTCTAATCAAGATCCAACATCGGGCCACCAAATCTTTCTTTGCTAGTAGCGACGAGAGCAGGGATTAGGGCTGGATGAGCCGATTCATCAGAGTGAGGACCATCGACGTCATTCCTTAGGAGTTCCTGCCATTCCCTGAGAAATGGCACTTCACACGTGAGTAAAATATGAGGCTTCATCTTCGTTTTATTAATTTTTCTATACATCGAGTGACTCTTTATTTTCTTTCAGCGGTCCCATGGATGCCTGACGCGGTTCTCGACCTCCTGGCCTAGGTTCGCAAACTTGCAGCTACCTCACATACGATAAACACAAGTGGATGGACTTGTCGAGGGGAAGTGGGATGCAAAGCACCATGGTATGTGTTATAATCATACCTCTTCCCTTTTAAGAGATACCTTTTTTTCATAGGACCTAACTTCTCTATTGCAGGCATTGGTGAATTCTTCGAGATGAGGCCGTCTTCTCTCGGTGAGGAAGAGGAGCCTTCGGCTTCGAATATGAAGAAACATAATAAGAGAAAAAGGTCATCGAAGGACGAAGACTCCCAAAGCAAAATAAAGCCAGCTCGGGAACGCAAGAAGAATGTAGTCATCAATAAGGACTTCGACTTCATTCGTCGATCCACAGGCGATGATGACGATGAAGTGGAGGGTTCGAAATTGGTGAATTGAATCAAAAATCCTTTTGAGGCAGCTAAGGTTGCAGCAACTGAAGCCCTTAGTCTCAAAGGAGGAGATCAAAGGAAGAAAAAGGATGAAGGCCCTTCGTCTCCTGACTTGCCAGCTGCTTCCCAGACTTCAGGGAATACTTCGAAGGGGATAAACGTCAAAGTACCTTTGCCCGAATAGAGCACCTAGGGTGATTTCCCCTAGGTCGTGACAGTGGGTCACTCACCATCATTTCCAACCTTCACTGAAGACACCATTAGGGATTTCTCGAGACTTGAAAATGCCCGAGTTAGCGGAGTCCCAAGTGAGTACGATCCCTTCCAGGGTTGCTTCACTGGGATCGATGAGGTCGAACCGGCCGATGCAAATTCAATATTCGAGGAAGCTCAACGACTTTGTTTAATGGTGAGTTTGTGATGGTACTTTAACCTTTCTAACTCCACACTCTTTTTTTTGTCTAAACGAACTTTTCTTTTTGTAGGCCTTCGACAAATTTAAGGTTGAACTATGTCGTTGCGAGGCTGAGCTGCATAGATCTTCTAGTGAGGAGAAAACCCTCAGACTTCTTTGTGCTAAGAAGGAAAAGGAACTGGTACAACTCCGATCGGAGTTGACCCAAGCTCGTAACAATGGGGACGAGCTCGAGAAGCAGGTAACCTTAGTTTTGAAAGAGTATGGGCTTCCTCGCCCATCTTCGGAGGCTAACACTTCAATGAGTCAGTTGCAGCAGAAGATAGAAATGCTCGAACACCTTCGGGCGAGGTCGCCCTAGTCAAATCCGAATGCAACGAGTGGAAAGCACATATAGATATCCTTGATGCGGCCAAAAAGGAAGCATTGGCTAAAGTGTCCACCCTTGAGATTAAACTTGGCAATGGTCGAGAGAGCAATTCAATTCAGGCGGCAGGATAACTGATCTCAAGGCTGGTCTTACGAAGGCAAAGGTCGAGATCGAGAAATCCCGAGCTGAAGCCAAAGAGATACAAGTGAAGGCGGCAAGAAGGTAGCCATCTTTTTAAAAGATGCCACTGATGCTCAGATGGAGTTGAGGGGGGCCTCCGATCGAGAGAGAAGAAGCAATTAGTATGCCTGATGCATATCTCGGAGGGAAACCCTCGAGGAGATTCATGCTAAGGGCTTCGATATCTCGGAGGAGATAGAGCAGGCCAAGGCGGATGAGATTGACGCCAAGTTCCTCGTTTCTTCCCATGATGAAGCCGATGCTGAGGACGAAGAGGAAGAGGCCGACGAGGAAGGTAGTCCCGAGGGGGCTGATGAAGACAGAGTCCTCGAGGGGGAAAAAACTAAGTCCCCCAAGATAGACTAGGTCTTTTTTCTCGATTTTTGTAAAGGGGCTCCCCGTGGGAGTGTTGTAAATGTACCCTTGTACCATCATTTATATAAAGAAATCTTTTTGTTTTATTCTTGCATAAATTTCTATCTTGCCTTTGTCTTTGCTTTTGTGGTTTGATTTCGTTGCTTGTCGATGAGTAGTCCGATGTGTTGGACTTAGAGTACAAAACCCTTAGGTTTTTGTGCTTGATAGGCGAACAATAATAGGTGACCACTTAGGGTCTGATCTTCGAGCTGAGCCTTAGCTCGGGGTTTTTGAGCTCGAACTTGATGAGGTCTCGAGCACAGTGTGCTTTGACCTTTAAGTTCTTTAGATATCGACCCTTATGTTTTAAAACATTGGCCCTTAGGCTATTTTCAATTTGTCCCTTAGGCTCTTTAGATTGGCTCTTAGGCTCTTTTGGTTAGCCCTTAGGCTCTTTTTAAATTGGGTCGATTCGACCTCTAATATGGCTATAATTTTCCCCCATTCCGGCTAAAGATTTTTTTTAAAAAATTTTGTTATGCCTTGGAATGTTTTGTGTTTGTCCAACTCTTCGACGGCTCAAATAGGAACCTCAATTATAAGTCTATATGTGACGATAATTGAGTACCTCGTGAGGTTTTCTCGAAGGATGATTTTTCAAATCCTTTACATTGAAGGCTGACTTTTTCGAAGCCTTTTCATTGTTCGGAGCTGATATTATCGAAGCTTCTTTGCTTATGCCGAGGGTAGCCTAATTAACTGATTTTTTTGAAGTATTTGAAGGCCTTTAGATTTTATGGCGGAAGTCGGACGTCTTCGAGCCACATTAATTCGGCCGTAGCCTTTCATATAACCGTACTCTTTATCTTTGGCCGTAACCTTTAGTCCCCGAGTGAGATGACCTCGGCCTCTATATCGAGGGTATGCCTTTTTAGAGGTCTTACAAGTTCGAATATATAGCCTTGGTCTTAATATCGGGGTTATGCCTTTTTAAGGTCTCTGAGTATGCCTTTTTTAAGGTCTGTAAGTTTGATTATGCCTCGTTGAGGTCTTATAAGATTTATTTTGCCACATAGAGGTCTTATAAACTTGATTGCCTTATTGAGGTCTTATAGATTCAATGTTTCCTCATTGAGGTCTTTTGAGTACGATGTTGCCTCGTTGAGGTCCTATGAGCTTTGAGTTTTTGATGGCTCGATAAGTTGACTGTCGATGACAGCCCCCGAGTATCCGGGAATATTTGGCCCTTGAGCCGTTTTCATGCAAAAATAGTAAACTTCTTTGAGGCACAAAGTGTTTTGATAAATAAGGATGCTTCTTTGATTGATTGGTACATGCGTACATGTTTTTGCCTTCGGGGGCTCGACTATTCTACCTGGACACGCTCCGTTTGACCATTTGGCCCATTACAACATTCTCCTATCGAGGCCTTCTTTGGCATGACTTGATTCCTTTGAAAAAGTAACCTCGGAGGGTGATTCCCCCCAGTATTCGAGGTTGATTGAAAAGAAGCCTTGAATACTTGTTGAGTTTTCCTTAGGTAGCATATATATGTTGCCTCGTTAAAAACCTCGCCGGTAAAACCCATTTGGGATAAAACCCGATCTAAGGAAAAAAGAGTGCGACGCATGCTTTAAAACCCAAGGTCTTCGAGCTGAAGGGTGCTTCGATTCCTCTCAATCGAACACCTGCAGTAAGTTAGTATGAAATATAAATGAAAAGGGAGAAGGTTATACCTTAGTAGTAGTAGCGTTTGAGCATCTATATGTTCCAATTTCTTAGTAGTTGCTCGCCTTCCATAGTGCTAAGCTTGTAGGACCCTTTGCCTACTACTCCGAGGATGCGGTGCGGTCCTTCCCAACTAGGCCCTAATTTCCCTTCGTTTGGGTTTCGAGTGTTGAGGGTGACTTTCCTTAGAACTAAGTCCCCTACTTCGAAGTATCAGAGGTTTGTTCTTCTGTTGTAGTACCTTTCGATCCTTTGTTTTTGAGCGGCCATTCGAACTAGTGCGGCCTCGCATTTTTCATCTAGTAGCTCGAGGGCAGTGTTCATGGCCTCGTTGTTTGAGTCCTCAGTGGCATGCTGAAATCTGGCGCTCGGTTCCCCGACCTCAACTGGTATCAATGCCTCGGACCCATACACCAAAGAGAACGGGGTCTCCCCTGTGCTTGACTTCGAATTTGTTCGATATGCCCATAGTACTTTGGGCAACACTTCTCTCCATTTCTCCTTCGCATTTTCTAGCCTCTTCTTCAAGTTTTGAGTGATGGTCTTGTTTGTGGACTCGGCTTGACCATTTTCACTTCGGTGGTAAGGCGTCGATAGGATCCTTTTGATTTTATGATCTTCGAGGAATTTCGTCACCTTGCTGGTGATGAACTGCTTCCCATTATCACATGTAATCTCGGAGGGGGCCCTGAATCGACATATGATGTGGTCCCAAATGAAGTCGATGACTTCTTTTTCTCTTATCTTCTCGTAGGCATGTGCTTCCACCCATTTCGAGAAGTAGCCAGTCATAAATAAAATAAATCTAGCTTTATCTGGCGCCGTTGGTAGGGGACCGACAATGTCCATCCCCCATTTCATGAATGTCCACGGTGATAGGACTGAGTGTAGTTGTTCACCGGGTTGGTGCATCATTGGTGCAAATCTTTGGCATTTGTCACATCTTCAAACGAATTCCTTGGTGTCCTTTTCCAAGCTATCCCAATAGTAACCTGCTCTGATCACCTTTCGAACTAAAGAATAGGCACCGGAGTGGTTTCCACAAGTGCCTTCGTGGATTTCTCAAAGCATATAGTTGGTGTCCCCCAGTCCTAAGCATACTGCCAGCGGTCCGCCGAAGGTCCTTCTATATAGTGTTCCATTCTTGTCGAGTAAAAATCGGGTTGCTTTGGCTCGAAGGGCCCTCGATTCCTTTGGGTTCGTGGGGAGTTTCCCATGTTTTAGGTAGTCAATGTACTTGTTCCTCCAATCCCATGTCAGACTTGTGGAGTTGATTTCGGCATGGTCCTCTTCGATCACCGATTTGGATAGTTGTACGACAGTCCCCGAGAGTATGTCATCTTCTTCGACAGATGATCCTAGATTTGTGAATGCATCGGCCTCGTTGTTTTGTTCTCGAGGTATGTGAACCAGGGTCCACTTTTTGAAGTGATGCAGTGTCACTTGAAGTTTTTCTAAGTATCTTTGCGTCCTGTCTTCTAGAACCTCGAAGCTCCCGTTTACCTGGTTCACTACCAGAAGGGAGTCACATTTTGCTTCGATGACCTCTGCTCCTAGTCCTTTTGATAGTTCGAGACCTGCATTCATGGCCTCATACTCGGCCTCATTGTTAGTCAACTTCGAAGTTATATAGATTGCCTAATTATGCCACCCGTAGGTAGTCTTAGAACTATGCCGAGCCCGGACCCCTTCATGATCGAGGCACCATCAGTGAAAAGGGTCCATACCCCGATGATGTGCCTGTTTTTAACAAGAGTTCTTTCTCTACCTCGGGCATGAGGGCAGGCGTAAAGTCAGCCACGAAGTCCACCAAAATTTGTGACTTGATAGACGTTCGGGTTTGATACTCAATATCATACCCTCAGAGTTCGATTGTCCATTTGGCCAATCGGCCCGATAATTCGGGCTTATTCAAGATGCTTCGAAGAGGATATGTAGTTAAAACACATATAGGGTGGCATTGAAAGTAAGGTTTCAATTTTCTAGATGCACTTACTAATGCAAGAGCTAGTTTTTCTAAGTGCGGATACCTGGTTTCAGCATCTCCTAGGGTCCGACTTACGTAATAGATAAGGAGTTGCATACCTTGTTCATCTTGAACCAACACACCACTTACCGCTACCTCGGACACAGCCAAATACAAGTATAGCGTTTCTTCCTCCTTCGGGGTATGGAGCAAGAGTGGGCTCGAGAGATATCACTTTAATTCTTCCAAGGCATCCACTCAAAGTTGTTTTTCTTCTTGAGTAAGGAGAAGAAGTGATGACTCCGATCTAATGACCTCGAGATGAATCGGCGTAAGGATGTTATCCGCCCGGTCAGCCGTTGTACTGCTTTCATACTTTTCACCATGGTGATCTCCTCGATGGCCTTGATTTTGTCGGGGTGGATCTTGATCCCCCGGTTCGACACCATGAAGCCCAAAAATTTGCCTGATCCAACTTCGAAGGCGCATTTCTCGGGGTTGAGCTTCATGTTATACCTTCTTAGGATATCGAATGTTTCCTGCAAATGAGTCAAATGATCTTCTACGCACAAGGATTTAACTAACATTTCATCAATGTAAACCTCCATGGGTTTGCCTATTTGATGTTTGAACATCTTATTAACTAGGCGTTGATATGTGGCTCCCGCGTTTTTTAGCCCGAAGGGCATTACATTATAACAATATGTGTCGTACTTCGTGATGAATGAAGTCTCTTCCTGGTCCTTTGGGTTCATTTGAATTTGATTGTACCCGGAATAGGCGTCGAGAAAGGTGAGGATCTCGTGGACGACTGTGGCATCGATCAAACGATCGATGTTGGGCAATGGGAATGAATCTTTAAGGCAGGATTTATTCAAATCTTTATAATCTACACACATTCTTAGTTTATTTCCTTTTTTGGGACTACTACTATATTAGCTATCTATTCGGGGTATTTCACCTCCCAAATGGATCCTATTTTGAGAAGTTTTGTTACCTCGTCCTTGATGAATGCATGCTTTACCTCGGATTGAGGCTTCCTTTTTTTCTTCACGGGTTTGAACATGGGGTCGACACTTAGTCGATGGGTGGTTATTTCCGACTGGATCCCTGCCATGTCTAAATGGGACCAAGCGAAGCAATCAGTGTTATCAATAAGAAATTGAATGAGTTTTTTCCTGAGTTCGGGGGTTAATCCCGTTCCCAGGTATACCTTTCGATCTGGAAGATGTTCGACCAATACGGTCTATTCGAGCTCTTCGACTGTTGACTTTATTGCATCTAACTCTTCGGGCGCAACGAAGGCTCGAGTAATGAGGAAGCCTTTTTCTTCGTCCTCGGCCACTTGCTCATCGATCACCTGTCCCTCGGGCTCAACTGAGTGTATAGACTCTGGTTGCTATTTGGCTGCTTGCTTGTCTTTTGACTCCCCCGAGGTGGAAGGCGTCAGTGTTGGTGCCATGTCGTGCACCGCAAACATCTCCTGTGTTGCATGCTGCTCTCCGTAGACTATTTTTACACCATCCTTTGTTGGAAACTTCATCATTTGATGAAGAGTTGATGGCACCGCCCTTATGCTATGTATCCATGGCCTTCCAAACAGGGCGTTGTACCTCATGTCTCCTTCGATGACATGAAACTTGGTATCTTGAATTGTACCGACCACGTTGACTGGGAGAATGATTTCCCTCTTCGTTGTCTCACTTTCCATGTTGAATCCATTCAAGACTCGAGAGGTGGGGATGATTTGGTGGAGCAGCCCCAGCTGCTCCACAACCCTCGACCTGATTATGTTGGCCGAGCTACCTGGATCCACGATCACACATTTAATTTGAAATTTATTCAAAAGAAAAGAGATTACCAGTGCATCATTATGAGGCCGAGATAAGGCCTCGATATCCTCTTCGCTGAATGCAAGAGCATCCTCGAGTACGTAGCTCCGAATCCGCTTTTCCTTTGTGATGGATAATTTTGTTAGTTTGAACAGAGTCGACTCATCCAATGATCATATGAATGATATGTTGCAGATCCTCCTGTTCATTTTTCCTGTTTGCCTCTCTTTCTCAAAAGTGGTTCTTAGCTCGGTCGCTGAGGAACTCTCCAAGGTAACCCTCGCTGATCAGTCAGGCTACCTCCTCTCGAAGCTGCCTACAATCTTCGGTCCTGTGACGGTGAGTGCCATGGTATTTTCACATTAAGTTGGGGTTCCTTTGGGAAATATCTGACTGTATAGGCTTTGGCCACCTGGTATCTCTGATCTTGTCTATTGCTTATATGATGTCTGAGGCATCGATGTTGAAGTTGTACTCCGACAATCGGGGTGCCTCGGACCTGTGTGCCTGTCGAACCCGGTCCTGCTCATTAGTCCCCTGGAACTTTGGGTTCGATCCACCTTTCGATCGTTTTGAGGTATGTTACGCCTTGAAGCATTTCTTCGGTCTTCGACATATGGTTGGTATCTTTCCTTGTTCGATCTCGATTCCCTTTCTGCATTCCTTGATTCTTTTGCTAACAACCTGCTAGGATATACTGAGCCCGAGGGGGCTCCCAATTGGTCGTCCTCGACCCTGATTTTGGATTCATACCTGTTATGCACATCCGCCCAAGTTACGGCGGGATACTCGATCAAATTTTTCTCCAGCTGCTTCGAAGCTATCGAGCTTCGTTCATTCAAGCCCTGAGTGAAGCCTTGCACTGCCCATCCATCGGAGACTGGTGGTAATTCCATTCATTCCATCTGAAAGCGGGATACGAACTCCCTCAGCATCTAGTTCTCTTTTTGTTTAATCTTGAAGACATCGGACTTCCTTGTAGCGACCTTAACGGCACCAGCATGTGCCTTCACAAAAGAGTCTATCAACATGGCAACAAATCTATTGAGTTTGGGGGTAGGTTATGTTACCATATCATGGCCCCCTTGGATAGTGTTTCTCCAAATCTCATCAACAAAACAGACTCGATCTCGTCGTCTTTTACGTCATTCCCTTTTATACCACAAGTATAGGTGGTAATATGTAACGACCCGGCCGATCGTTTCATGAGATTAGCCCTGTTTCCCCCATTTCTACTTTATCATATATTGCTTAGCCTATTTATGTTGTGTTGGGTCGGATGGTTTAGGTTCGGAGTGGTCTTGGTGAGAACAGAGGCACTTAGCCGATTAAAGTAGCCTACTAGTTGAAAAGTTAAACTGAGAATTGACTTATTGGTAAACGACCTCCGAATTTGGATTTTATGGTTCGGATAGCTTCGTTAGGTGATTTGGGACTTAGGAGTTTGTTCGGAATGAAGTTTTGATGTCCGATGTAGAATTAGGCTTGAATTGGCGAAAGTTAGTTTTTAGCGATTTCTGGTCGGCAATGGAAAATAGGCTATAGGGGTTGGAATGGAATTCTGACAGTTGGAGCAGGTTCGTAATGTCATTTTGGATATGTGTGAAAACTTTCAGGTCAATCGGACGTGGTTTGGTTGGTTTCGGCATCATTGGCGAGATTTAGAAGTTTCAAAGTTCCTAGGCTTGAATTTGATGTAATTTTGGTGTTTTGCGTTGTATTAGGTGTTTCGAAGGCTCGACTAAGTTGGATTGATTCTATGGGGTTTGTTGGTATGTTTGGTTGGGGCCCCGAGGGGCTCGGGATTAATTTCAGATGGTTGGCGGAGGTTCGAACTTGGGAAATTTGCAGCAAATAGCTACTAGTGTTAAGTTGCTGGTGTGGCTGCACTTGCGGATGGGCAGCCGCAGGTGCGACGCCGTAGGTGCAAAGGTCCAAGCGTAGGTTTGAAAAGAGGCTAGGCAGGAGGAGTACGCAGGTGCGAAGAATTGGCCGCACCTGCGAAGCCACAGGTGCGGAAAAGTGACCGCAGGTGCAAAAATTAGACTGCTAGTGGGTTTTCGCAGGTATGCACCTGAGACCGCAGGTGCGGGTCCGCAGGTGCGATGAAAGGTCTGCAGGTGCGGATTAGCTGGGCAGAACAGTATAAAAGAATGCCTCCGCAAAATTTTGGTTACTCTTCCATTGTTGCATGCGGGTGGAGTTTATTTGAGAGCGAATTGAAGAAGGTCTTCGAGGGTCTTCGGTGGAGGTAAGTTCCCGGACTATATAACTCGTTTCTATGCTATTTTGTTTTGGATTAGGCTTATAATTTGAAGAATTAAAGAGGAAAAATTTGGGGAAAATGGGGAGGAAGAATGGAAATTCTTTTGGTGATTTGAGTGGGGAATTGTGGTCCGATTTTAGTATTCTTGGTATGTATAGAATCGTGGGAGGATGAGAATTCTAGTGATGTAAATTTTATTGGATTCTGAGACGTGGGCCCGGGGCTCGGGTTTAGCCGAATTTCGAGAATTGTATTAAAATTTGTATCTTTCGATTGGGTTTTGTTCTGTAAGTGTATATTGATGATGCTAATCTGGTTTTGGTTAAATTCGGAGCTTTTTGGAGCCAATTCGAGGGGCAAGCGCATGGAGTAGTTTTTGGGCTATTTTGAGGTAAGTAACAATTGTAACTCTAAACCTGAGGGTATGACACCCCGTTATATGTTATTGTGTTGATAAATGAGGTGACACACATGTTAGGTGACGAGTGTGGGGGCGTGCACCGATAGGGATTGTGACTTGGTCCGTCCTGTAGGGACTATTAAGCCGCGTATTCGATTTGGAACCTTACGACATCCTGTCTTTCAGAAGTTTATACTTGTTTATGGGCTGTGAGCCATGTTTGGGGCCTTGTGCCGATATGCTGTGAGCCATGTTTGGGGCCTTGTGCCGATCTGTTTAGACCCTCAGGGGTGTTTTCCATGTTTGGGGCCTTGTCCCAACCTGTTTAGACCCTCAGAGGGTACTATTACACTATTCTACCACTATCATGTTAGTAAATTGTAAACTCAGTCATGTTTCCTACTTGCTGTTATTTTCACTGTTATCACACCGCTTTGAAAACTCTGAAAAGTATTTGGGGCTGAGTCCCATGAGTTGAGATAAATTGCCCAAGTGGCTTGTGAGGGTGACTAAGTCAGGCCGTGAACCGAGTATGTGAGGATAGCTATGGATCGGGCTGCACGCCGCAGCAGTATATATGTGTTAGGCCGAGCGCCGAGTATGTGAGGATAGTTATGGGACGGGCTGCACGCCGCAATAATATATATGTTACCAGTCTAGGCAGAAAAGTTATGCGAACTGGAAGGTCTGGGATGTGTCTTTCATGGTTGGGGAGAAGGTACTGCTGAAGGTGTCACCCATGAAGGGTGTTATGAGATTTTGGAAGAGGGGAAAGCTGAGTCCCCAGTTTATTGGGACTTTTGAGGTACTTCAAAGGATTGGGGATGGGGCTTATAGACTTGCCTTGCATCCCAGCTTATCGAGTATTCATCTAGTGTTCCATGTTTTGATGCTCCGGAAGTATGTTGGTGACCCGTTTCATGTTTTGGGCTTCAGCACGGTTCAGCTCGAGGGTGATATGTCTTATGAGGTAGAACAAGTGGCTATTTTGGGTCGTCAAGTCAGAAAGCTGAGGTCTAAGGATATAGCTTCAGTGGAGAGGACAGCCGGTGGAGGATGCCACCTGGGAGACCGAGCGGTAGATACGGGACAGATATCCTCACTTATTCGATACTCCAGGTATGTTTCTAGACTCGTTCGAGGATGAACGTTTGTTTAACAGTGGGAGGATGTAATGACCCGACCGGTCATTTCGTGAGATTAGCCCTATTTTCCCCATTTCTGATTTATCATATATTGCTTAGCCTTTTTATGTTGTGTTGGCTCGGATGGTTTGGGTTTAGAGTGGTCGTGGTGAGAACAGAGGCACTTAGCCTCTTAAAGTAGCCTAATAGTTGAAAAGTCAAATTGAGAGTTGACTTATTGGTAAACGACCTCGGAATGCGGATTTTATGGTTCATATAGCTTCGTTAGGTTATTTGGGACTTAGGAGTGTGTTCGGAATGAAGTTTTGATGTCCGTTGTAGAATTAGGATTGAATTGGCAAAAGTTAGTTTTTGGCGATTTCCGGTCGGTAGTGGAAAAGAGGCTATAGTGGTCGGAATGGAATTCCGACAGTTGGAGCATGTTCGTAATGTCATTTTGAATATGTGTGCAAAATTTCAGGTCAATCGGACGTGTTTTGGTTGGTTTCGGCATCATGGGCGAGATTTAGAAGTTTCAAAGTTCTTAGGCTTCAATTTGATGTAATTTTGGTGTTTTTGCGTTGTATTTGGTGTTTCGAAGGCTCGACTAAGTTGGAATGATGTTATGGGGTGTGTTGGTATGTTTGGTTGGGGTCCCGAGGGGCTCAGGATTGATTTCGAATGGTTGGCGGAGGTTCGAACTTGGGAAATTTGCAGCAAATAGCTGCTGGTAATAAGTTGCTGGTGTGGCCGCACCTGCGGATAGGCAGCCGCATCTCGCAGGTGCGACGCCGCAGGTGCTAAAAGAGGCTAGGCAGGAAGAGTCCGCAGGTGCAAAGAATTGGCCGCACCTGCGAAGCCGCAGGTGCCGAAAAGTGACTACAGGTGCGAGAATTGTACTGTTAGTTGGTTTTCGCAGGTGCGCACCTGGGACCGCAGGTGCAGGTCTGCAGGTGCGATGAAAGGTCCGCAAGTGTGGATTAGCTGGGGAGAACAGTATAAAAGAATGCCTCAACAAAATTTTGGTTACTCTTCCATTGTTGCAGGCGGGTGGAGCTTATTTGAGAGCGAATTGAAGAAGGTCTTCGAGGGTCTTCAGTGGAGGTAAGTTCCCGGACTATATAACTCGTTTCTATGCTATTTTGTTTCGGATTAGGCTTATAATTTGAAGAATTAAAGAGGAAAAAGTTGGGAAAAAAGGGGAGGAAGATTGGAAATTCTTTTGGTGATTTGAGTGGGCAAGTGTGGTCCGGTTTTAGTGTTCTTGGTATGTATAGAATCGTGGGAGGACGAGGATCTAGTGATGTAAATTTTATTGGATTCCGAGACGTGGGCTCGGGTTTGGCCGAATTTCGATAATTGTGTTAAAATTTTTATCTTTTGATTGGGTTTTGTTCCGTTAGCGTATATTGATGATGCTAATCTGGTTTTGGTTAGATTCGGAGCTTTTGGGAGCAAATTCGAGGATAAAGCGCATCGCGGAGTAGTTTTTGGGTTTTGAGGTAAGTAACGATTGTAACTCTAAACCTGAGGGTATGACACCCTGCTATCTGTTATTTTGTTGATAAATGAGGTGACGCACATGCTAAGTGTCGAGCATGGGGGCGTGCACTGATAAGGATTGTGACTTGGTCCATCCCGTAGGGACTATTAAGCCGCGTATTCGATTTGGAACCTTACGACATCTTGTCTTTAAGAAGTTTATACTTATTTATGGGTTGTGAGCCATGTTTGGGGCCTTGTGCCGATCTGTTTAGACCCTCAGGGATGTTTTCCATGTTTGGGGCCCTGCCCCAACCTGTTTAGACCCTCAGGGGGTACTATTACACTATTCTACCACTATCATGTTAGTAAATTGTAAACTCAGTCATGTTTCCTACTTGCTGTTATTTTCACTGTTATCACACTGCTTTGAAAACTCTGAAAAGTATTTGGGCTGAGTCCCGTGAGTTGAGATAAATTGCCCAAGTGGCTTGTGAGGGTGACTAAGTCAGGCCGTGAACCGAGTATGTGAGGATAGCTATGGATCGGGCTGCACACCGCAGCAGTATATATGTGTTAGGCCGAGCGCCGAGTATGTGAGGATAGTTATGGGACGGGATGCACGCCGCAACAATATATATGTTATATATTATATGTGGGTCGGGCTGCACGCCGCAGCAATATAGATTATATATATGAGGATCGGGCTGCACGCCGAAGCAATTTATGTTATGTATGGATCGGGTTGCATGCTTCCGCAATATACATATTGGATCGGGCTGCACACTGCAGCAGATATAGCGCTTGGGCTTAAGGAGCCCCTCCAGGAGTCTGTACATCTCCAGTGAGCGCAGTCGACTATTATATGGATCAGGCTGCGCGTCGCAGCAATATATGTTATGTATATGGATCGGGTTGTACGCCGCAGTAGTATATATATGTATGTATAATTCTAGTGGAGTGCGTTGCCTACCGCAGTAGTTGTGTGTGTTCAGGGTACATACTGAGTACGAGCGTTAAGTGAGAGCATGAGATACTGATAGTAGAGTCACGAGTGACTGAGAGGCTTGCCCGTGAGGCTTTATTGTGAGTGATATTGTGCCCGAGGGGCTTATATTTTATGAAAATGTTATTTTTCACTCTTCTTTAGACCCTCAGAGGTGTTTTCCATGTTTGGGACTTGTCCCGGCCTGGTTAGGCCCTCAGGGGGTATTTTTACACTATTCTACCACTATCATGTTAGTAAATTGTAAACTCAGTCATATTTCCTACTTGCTGTTATTTTCACTGTTATCACACTGCTTTGAAAACTCTGAAAAGTATTTAGGGCTGAGTCCCGTGAGTTGAGATAAATTTCCCAAGTGGCTTGTAAGGGTGACTGAGTCAGGCCGTGAGCCGAGTATGTGAGGATAGCTATGGATCGGGAAACATGCTGCAGCAGTATATATATGTTAATCTGAGCGCCGAGTATGTGAGGATAGTTATGGGACGGGCTGCATGCTGCAACAATATATATATATATATATATATATGTTATATATTATATGTGGGTCGGGCTGCACGCCGCAGCAGTATAGATTATATATATGCGGATTGGGTTGCACGTCGCAGCAATATATGTTATGTATGGATCGAGATGCACGCCACAGCAATATACATATTGGATCGGGCTGCACGCCACAGCAGATATACCGCTTGGGCTGAAGGAGCCCCTCCAGGAGTTTGTACACCCCCAGTGAGCGCAGTCGACTATTATATGGATCAGGCTGAGCGCCGCAGCATTATATGTTATGTATATGGATCGGTTTGTACGTCGCAGCAGTATAAATATATATATGTATGTATCTAGTGGAGCGGGTTGCTCGCCGTAGCAGTTGTGTGTGTTCAGGGTACCTACTGATTACGAGCGTTAAGTGAGAGCATGAGATACTGATAGTTGAGTCACGAGTGATTGAGAGGCTTGCCCGTGAGGCTTTATTGTTAGTGATATTGTGCCCGAGGGGCTTATATTTTATGAAAATGCTATTTTTCACTCTTCTTTACACTGACGTCTGATAATAAATGTTGGATAAAAGTTTTCCTATGAGATTTTTAAATGGAAACCAGAGTTTTATGAAGTATTCGGAATTGCAGATTTTTGACTTGATTTGCTCATTTCCAATGTTATTCATTATATGGATTTACATGATTTAAATGCTCGTCACTACACTCAAGTTTTTAGTTACATTGATTACTTACTGAGTTGGCGTACTCACGTTACTCCCTGCACCTCTGTGTGCAGATCCAAGTACCAGACCATCCCGCTAGTTGATTTCTGGACAAGCTTGGAGTTGTTCGAGGATTGAGGTAGCTGCTCAGCGCCCCCAGCTCACCTATTTTCCTTCCCTCAGATTATAGTTTCTTTTGGTCTTTTGTACCTCAGACTTTTGTTGTAGCAAGTCACTGTTGTACATTGTATTTTCAGTCTTAGATGCTAATGACAGTTGACTCTAGGTTTTGGGGAAGTGTGTATTTGTTTTAGCTCTTTCTGACATATTTAAAATATGCTAAATTTTGGGGAAATTATGGGATATATTGATAATCTGAAATGGTTGGCTAGCCTAGTTCCATGATAGGCACCATCACGGCCGGCTTAGGATTTGGGGTCGTGACATAATATGCTCATTGGGGTCTGTAGTCCCATTGTACTTCGGGATGTCGAGCATCCTGAACTTCTTCGGAATGGGCTTCGGAGCTGCACTCGATGGAAATGGTTTCTACACGAACTTCTTCGAATCTACCCCCTCTAAAATCGGAGGTGCGCCCGGGATCTGATTGACCCTTGAGTTATAGGTTTCCACTTTTTTGTTGTTAGCCTCTATCTTCTTTTCCCCTAATTCAATCCTTTTGGTGAGGTCCTCGAGTATTTTCATAATAGTGGGGTCTATTCTTGACCCATTGTTACTCGATCTTTCTAGTTCTTGCTCAACTCGAGGAGCTGTTTCCGGTCCTGCTGTGCTCGGAGTCTTCTGTTGACTCTGTAGCTGAGCAATAGCCACTTTCTGTGCTTGTAACATTTCAAAGATGACCTGTAGGCTAATTTATCTTTCTTCTCGAGCTTGTGTTCTCTGCACTTCATGTTGCTCACCTCCGCACACACTTCCATCGGTATCAGTGTCTACATCAACATGCAAAGCATTGCTCGAGCCTACATCGACGGGGTATGTTGCTGGTGCTACCCCAGGGTTTTGCGGTGGAGCACTGGAGACTGAGGCTATTGCACTATTCTCCCCATGAAGCTCAAGACCATTGTTTCCATGTGTATTTGCTGAGTTAGACATTTTTTGACCTAAAATCAAAGAATCTTGGACAAGAAAAAGTGTGAAAATTAACTTGTGTTTTCAGAAAACTAGCACCAAAACAATCACTATTATTTTTAGCCCCACGGTGGGCGCCAAACTGTTTACCTTGAAAATGGTATTAGGAATTATATTTGATTTGTGGTTCTAAAAATATGTGATTTATTCTAATACTAGTTAATAATCAAGAAGTAATGAGTGTAAGCAAGGAAAATGAGATAAGCAAACGGAAGTTGTCTCAAGACTGGGGCCTCGAGCTCACTGGAACTAGGGACCTCGAGGTCAGATTATAGCAATAAATGAAGAAAACTTAATGAAGAGCAATAAAGCTGTGAGACAGTGTTGAGCACGAAAAAAGCAGAGAATATTTTATTGCAGTAAATGTTGTGTGTTACAAGAATGACTAGGTCACCTTTATATAGGAGGGTTGAATCCCAACATAGTACATGTCTCATTATGACAAATAAATGCTATTGGTACAGCTGTATAACAGCTTTGTACGGACTCGTACTATCTTTGCAGACCTTATTAACTTTATCCACGTGTCCATGGGAAATTCCCGTCTTTCCATGATGGTCATCGATTTTTCTCAATCTCGAGGTAGGCAGTGATGGGACTTCGACATAATCTCTCGAGGCATGCACTTCGGGGTCGAACTTCTGACTCTACTTCGAGCTTCTCGAGACCAGGCTTAGAATGCCATAGAGACCTCGATATCGGGCTCTCCGATATCGACCGTATACAATTTCAGAGGCCTTAACGAGCATCATGGAGAAGTCATAGTATAGGTTAGTTTAGGATTTTTCTTTCCTTTTATTTTCTTTTTCTCTTATTAGTTGGGGACGACCCCAAGCCTTTTGTGTGTTTATTTCGTTTTTGTGTGTTTTTGCCTCAATTTGAATATTTTAAAATCCAACTAGATCGATCCGCAACCGTTTTCACGGGACTCGGGGAATGCCTAACACCTTCTCCCCGAGTCAAATGAACCCCCTTACCTAGATCTCTGGTGCGGACTTAGTTTGGAGTCCAAAGTGTTTTAAAAGGAAAAATTATTTTTTTTAAAAAACAGTGACCTGACACACCGAAACCAAATGTCAGGTGGCGACTCTGAAAACTCCTTTTGAACAAAATCTTTTGTCACTTTCAAAATTGAAAACCCCTTCTGAGCTTTACAAGTCCTTTTATTATTTTAAGAGGGTTTAGTGAAGTTTGAAAAAAAAAAGAGGTGTGACACTACTGTTGAGGTACGACCTTCCCATTTTCATTTATATTTTAAATTAACCAGTTGAAGGTGTTCAATCGGAGACGACGATGGATTCTTCAACACAAAGTCTTTAGGTCTGAAAGCACGCGTTGCACTCTTTTTCCCTTGGACTATTTTTTGTCCCAAATGGGTTTTTCCGACGAGGTTTTTAACGAGGCAACCATTGTTCATGCTAAATTAGAGCAGTTCAACAGTATCCGAGGTTTCTTTACAATCAACCTCGAATACTGGGGGCATCACCCTCGAATGTCAATTTTGTTGCATTGAAATTAATTCGTCATAATGGGGTCTCGATAGGTAAATTTTGTAAGGGCCAAACGGTCGAATGAACCGTGTCCGTATAGGTTGCTCGAGCCCTGAGATCAAACATGTACGCATGTATAATCATCTATTAAGACAATTATTTTTCCTTGCCAAATATCTCATGCCTTAGAAAAATTTTACTTTGCAATTTCGTACTCTCTATCTACTTCGAGAACAGGCTTAAGGGCCGACGATAACTGAAGTTCGAACAACTAAGCCCACACTCGGGAAATGCCATCAGAAAAATAGACGATATCGAATTAGCAAAACTTCAAGACTATAAGACCTTAAAATCAACCCTCGACTTTTATAGGTCACAGCCACCCCACTCGGGGACTAATACTACGGGCAAGCTCGAAGCAAAACGGGAAAATAATCCCAAGAGGAAAATCCCAAACTAAAAAGGCTATGTCAAAATTGACACGGTTCGGAGACGTCCGAATTCCGTAATAAAACAGGTCTTCAAATATTTTCATAAACCGGTTTAAAAGGCTACCCTCGAAAAAAATACAACGGGCTTCGACAATATCAAGCCTCAAAAACCCTAATGGGTACAAAATTGTCCGAACTCTCGAACGCTTCTTTATTTCGTGCTAAGGCATAAAATATTTTGTATAACTAACAATAAACTTTTCAAGCCGAAAAGGGGAAAAAGCCATTCTTTTCACAAAGGCCATATCGTCCTAATACAAAAGCCTAAGGGCCATCTTTTTCTTTGAGTTCGAGATATCTTCCTCACTCAAATAAAACCTAGGGTTACCTTACTTCGAGTCCGAGCAAGTACTCACTCGATCGTAAAAACTACACTAGTTCGGTTTTGGTTAAATTACCTAAGCCTCGAACCTATAAATACAATCTCATAACGCATAAACGAAGCAAAAACTTTCATGAGGCAAAATTGAAGTAAAAAACAAGACAGAAAGGGAAAAAGATCTTTATATATATATATATATATATATATATATATATATATATATATATATATATATAAATATATATATATATATATTATTTACAACGGCAACGAGGCCCAATCAGAATTCCATACAAAAATTCAAAAAGAAAAATCCTAAGTATTTAAACTACTCCAGGAGCAACATCTTCACCCTCGGGTCCTCTCCACTATCGGACCCACTCGTGCTCCCGGAGTCACATCATCAGAAGAGGCCAATACCTTGGCTTCTGCTTCAAGCTCTTTAGCATTTTTTATCTCGGCAATGAGATCGAAGCCACGAGCGTGGATCTCCTCGAGAGTCTCCCTTCGAGACTGGCACTTGGCATGCTCAGAAACCCAATATGCTCGAACTTGATTAGCATTGGAAACTTCCTTTTCTCGAGCTTGAGAGGCTTCAGCTTCAGAATGGACACGATTGCCTCAACATCAGCCTTAGCCGCCTCAGCCTCAGATCTGGACGTTGCAAGTTCCGTGACCAACCCTGGAACTTCTCAATTTTCTTGGCTTGTGCCAAGTTATTCTTTTTCATGCCTTGGAGCTGGCTTTCAGTCGAGGATAACTGAGCTCGAGCAGCCTCCTTCTCTAAATCAAGACGGTCCATGTTTGCTTCCATGACATGGTCTCCGCCTTTGCCGCATCTACCTCTTCACGAAGTTGCCCGATTATCTCGAGCATCTGTTGGACCTGTGAGATCGAATTGTTAGCCGTCACTCCCGAACCGATGTCATAAGCTTCTAAGATTCTTATTTCCTTCCCGACCAAGTCGCTTTGCTCTTTCTGAGCCACAACTAGCTCAACTCGGAGGCCTTTTGCTTCCTCTTCCTTTTGCTCACTGAGAAGATTGAGGGCTTTTCTCTCCTCAATAAGCCCTTGAATTTTGTCCTCATTTCAGCTCATTTCCCCTCGGGACCTAAAGAAGGCTTCATGATGAAGCATCAAGGCCTAAACAAATAGAAGAAAAGGAATTANTCTCTGGTGCGGACTTAGTTTGGAGTCCAAAGTGTTTTAAAAGGAAAAATTATTTTTTTTAAAAAACAGTGACCTGACACACCGAAACCAAATGTCAGGTGGCGACTCTGAAAACTCCTTTTGAACAAAATCTTTTGTCACTTTCAAAATTGAAAACCCCTTCTGAGCTTTACAAGTCCTTTTATTATTTTAAGAGGGTTTAGTGAAGTTTGAAAAAAAAAAGAGGTGTGACACTACTGTTGAGGTACGACCTTCCCATTTTCATTTATATTTTAAATTAACCAGTTGAAGGTGTTCAATCGGAGACGACGATGGATTCTTCAACACAAAGTCTTTAGGTCTGAAAGCACGCGTTGCACTCTTTTTCCCTTGGACTATTTTTTGTCCCAAATGGGTTTTTCCGACGAGGTTTTTAACGAGGCAACCATTGTTCATGCTAAATTAGAGCAGTTCAACAGTATCCGAGGTTTCTTTACAATCAACCTCGAATACTGGGGGCATCACCCTCGAATGTCAATTTTGTTGCATTGAAATTAATTCGTCATAATGGGGTCTCGATAGGTAAATTTTGTAAGGGCCAAACGGTCGAATGAACCGTGTCCGTATAGGTTGCTCGAGCCCTGAGATCAAACATGTACGCATGTATAATCATCTATTAAGACAATTATTTTTCCTTGCCAAATATCTCATGCCTTAGAAAAATTTTACTTTGCAATTTCGTACTCTCTATCTACTTCGAGAACAGGCTTAAGGGCCGACGATAACTGAAGTTCGAACAACTAAGCCCACACTCGGGAAATGCCATCAGAAAAATAGACGATATCGAATTAGCAAAACTTCAAGACTATAAGACCTTAAAATCAACCCTCGACTTTTATAGGTCACAGCCACCCCACTCGGGGACTAATACTACGGGCAAGCTCGAAGCAAAACGGGAAAATAATCCCAAGAGGAAAATCCCAAACTAAAAAGGCTATGTCAAAATTGACACGGTTCGGAGACGTCCGAATTCCGTAATAAAACAGGTCTTCAAATATTTTCATAAACCGGTTTAAAAGGCTACCCTCGAAAAAAATACAACGGGCTTCGACAATATCAAGCCTCAAAAACCCTAATGGGTACAAAATTGTCCGAACTCTCGAACGCTTCTTTATTTCGTGCTAAGGCATAAAATATTTTGTATAACTAACAATAAACTTTTCAAGCCGAAAAGGGGAAAAAGCCATTCTTTTCACAAAGGCCATATCGTCCTAATACAAAAGCCTAAGGGCCATCTTTTTCTTTGAGTTCGAGATATCTTCCTCACTCAAATAAAACCTAGGGTTACCTTACTTCGAGTCCGAGCAAGTACTCACTCGATCGTAAAAACTACACTAGTTCGGTTTTGGTTAAATTACCTAAGCCTCGAACCTATAAATACAATCTCATAACGCATAAACGAAGCAAAAACTTTCATGAGGCAAAATTGAAGTAAAAAACAAGACAGAAAGGGAAAAAGATCTTTATATATATATATATATATATATATATATATATATATATATATATATATATATAAATATATATATATATATATTATTTACAACGGCAACGAGGCCCAATCAGAATTCCATACAAAAATTCAAAAAGAAAAATCCTAAGTATTTAAACTACTCCAGGAGCAACATCTTCACCCTCGGGTCCTCTCCACTATCGGACCCACTCGTGCTCCCGGAGTCACATCATCAGAAGAGGCCAATACCTTGGCTTCTGCTTCAAGCTCTTTAGCATTTTTTATCTCGGCAATGAGATCGAAGCCACGAGCGTGGATCTCCTCGAGAGTCTCCCTTCGAGACTGGCACTTGGCATGCTCAGAAACCCAATATGCTCGAACTTGATTAGCATTGGAAACTTCCTTTTCTCGAGCTTGAGAGGCTTCAGCTTCAGAATGGACACGATTGCCTCAACATCAGCCTTAGCCGCCTCAGCCTCAGATCTGGACGTTGCAAGTTCCGTGACCAACCCTGGAACTTCTCAATTTTCTTGGCTTGTGCCAAGTTATTCTTTTTCATGCCTTGGAGCTGGCTTTCAGTCGAGGATAACTGAGCTCGAGCAGCCTCCTTCTCTAAATCAAGACGGTCCATGTTTGCTTCCATGACATGGTCTCCGCCTTTGCCGCATCTACCTCTTCACGAAGTTGCCCGATTATCTCGAGCATCTGTTGGACCTGTGAGATCGAATTGTTAGCCGTCACTCCCGAACCGATGTCATAAGCTTCTAAGATTCTTATTTCCTTCCCGACCAAGTCGCTTTGCTCTTTCTGAGCCACAACTAGCTCAACTCGGAGGCCTTTTGCTTCCTCTTCCTTTTGCTCACTGAGAAGATTGAGGGCTTTTCTCTCCTCAATAAGCCCTTGAATTTTGTCCTCATTTCAGCTCATTTCCCCTCGGGACCTAAAGAAGGCTTCATGATGAAGCATCAAGGCCTAAACAAATAGAAGAAAAGGAATTAGGCAAGGGGAGAAAAACACACGTATAGAAAATTGTATTGAAAAAGAAAGGCTGGGCTTACCCGATTCAAAGCCTGTTGAGCCTTGTTAAAATGACATGATGCTCCCACCTCGTCCATCAGAGCCTAGTCTTCTTCCATTACTAGAAATCGAAGATAACTAGCCACCTCTAAAGGGGCGGCAAGAACTCGTGCATCCTACGGGACCGAGATGATGATTGTTCTTTTGCACCCGGGGTTGACTCTAGCAGCCGAAAACTGACTAGTCAGTCTGAAACTCAAGGAAGTTCCACCTGAATCCTTCCTCAATATCTCCAAGTCACTCAGGCAAGCAGCATCCTCGACCCAGCGAAATAACCACAGAAAGGATCCTCCCCTTCGTGGGATCCTTCTACGTAATGAGTCTTCATGGCCCGAGCCTCCTGAATCATTTCCTTGGAAAACGAAGGAAGCGACGGGGAATCTCTGATCTCTATTGTCCCGAGTGGGTATCTTGGGGTGTTCTCTCCATCTCGAGGAACCTCGGGACCTACCTCCATAGCCACTTCCGTCGCCTCCTCACCTCGAGGTGAGACACCTTCGGCCTTTGCCCGCTCGGGAACTTCGGCCAAGTCTCCTCCCGAGGCCCCATCAGCTCGGGGCAGCATATCTTCGACTCTTACCAACTTTGTGGCCTTTTGAGCCTCGATATTTGTCTTCACCGGGGCCACCAACCCGGAATAGTCTTCTTCTTCTTCCGCCTCCTTGGAGCTGAACTAACTCCATGGACAGGGGGATGATATTCTTCTTGGGCTTACGAGCCGCTTTCTTTTTCGGCTCTAGCCCCTCGAATGTCGAGGCCCTTTTCCTCTTTTTCTCCTTTGCCGAATTCGGGACCGGGAGTGAAGTTTCTTTATCGCCGGACGGGGCCTCATGATGGAATATTTTCCAAGACCTGGAAAAAAAAAATCCGAGTAAGTTCAGAAAGACATTTTAGCAAATCATCACATACAAGGATGAGACTTACGTTATTTTTGGCCTCCCACCGGTCCTTTGACAGATCGCGCCATGCGCGCTCGGCATAAGAAAATGCCGAGACTAGGCTCCTGACCTAGCTCTCGAGGTGAGGGACATCACCATGAATCCAAGCAACATCTACACCAAGAAAAAATGCCGATAAGAAAAAACGAAGAAATAAAAAATGACAACAGAAGCTAACAATAGAATTTTACTTACGTTTAATATTCCACCTCTCAGGAAACGGTAAGCTCTCAGTCGGAATCAAGTCCGAGGTCTTCACTCGGATGAACTGACCTATCCAACCTCGATCATTGTCCTTATCTATGCTCGAGATGAGTGTCTTGGTAGCCCGGCGTTGAAGCTTTATTAGCCCACCTCGGTAGAGTCGGGGACTATACAACCTTATAAGGTGATCGAGGGTGAAAGGGAGCCCGTCGATTTTGCTCGCAAAACATCGGAGCAATATTACAATCCTACAGAAGGAGGGGTGAATTCGTTCAAGGGTCACTTGGTACATTCTGTAGAAGTCCACGATGACTGGATCGAGGGGACCCAGCGTGAAAGGATAAGTGTAAACACTCAAGAACCTTTCCACATGGGTAGTGATATCTTCTTCAGGAGCCGGTATCACGACTTCCTTATTTTTCCAGTTGCAATATTTCTTCACTTGTTTGAGGAAATTCTCTGATATCGAGCATATGTATCTCGATGCCGGATTGAATCCACTGGGTACCGACAAGGTTTTCTCAATTTTAAAGTCATAACTAATAACACCCCCCTCCCCCTCCCCAAGGAATGCACTCTTCGGGGTATGGCTCCACCGTTGTTTTCTCGCCGGCCGGTTGAGATGAGGAGGCTGTCACAACCCGAAATTCCCACTGTCGTGACCGTGATGGCATCTAACATTACACTTGCTATGCAAGACAACATTAGAAAAATATGAACCAATTCTTTTACAATTCAGTAATTAACAACAATTAAGCTATAATGAATTAAATTAAACGCTGAATTTTGTAAAATAGCTTCAAAATATATAAATATATATACTACCCAGAATCTGGAGTCATAATTCACGAATATTCTAGAATTTACTACAAGTAAAAGTCTAGAAGGAATACAGCTATTTTCGAAATAAAGAAACAATAAAGTATGAGGTATAGAAGGGGACGCCAAGGCCTGCGGACTCCAACAGGTCTACCTTGGGTCTTTTAGCAGATGAATCTTACAACCAACCTCTCGATCAGCTCGGACCAGCTCCAAAATCAGCATAGGAAGTGCAGAGTGTAGTATTAGTACAACCGACCCCATGTACTAGTATATGTCGAGCCTAACCTCGGCGAAGGAGTGACAAGGCTACGACGGGTCACTCACAATATAGCCTGCATACAGTCTAAATAATAACAACAGAAAAAGGAAGACAAAATAGAATAAATCAGTAACTGGTAGGAAATAACTACAGTTCTACGAAGTAATTCAACAGCGTTCAGATATTACCAATCCTTAAGTGTAAACAAGAATACCGTACAGCTAACATAGTGCAGGGAAAGCATAAACACATAAGTTTTTACGGCGCGCAACTCGATCCCACCGTACATATGTCATTCCTCCCTTATTTCATCATATAGCATAAACAACAGAATATAGATAAAAGTATTATGGCGTGCAACCCGATCCCACCATATCACAATAATCACAATCACATTTCACCCTTATTTAACCAAACAATCCACCCTTATTACACATATTGCGGTGTGCAACCCGATCCCATCGTACAATATCAATTCACCCTTATCCCTCTTCAATATATCACCCTTATTCCACATATTGCGGCGTGCAACCCGATCCTACCATATCAATATCAATTACTCAGTAAGTACAAGAATTTCATTATTCAAAACCATAAAACCCTTCACAATGCTTAAACTTAAAACCGAAACAAATAGGAAGCTTGTACACTATGAAAATTCACACAAGTAGTACTACTTAGCAAGACCAATTCAGAATATACCATAAAACCGATAAGCCAGCTTAAGCAAATAATATGAGATAATGAAGCTAAGGAAGTACTAATACCATTAAAAGAGGGAAGCGATGTCCAACAAGTAGAAATTAGCATGGGAATCCAAGTAAATCATGTAACAGTTAAGGAAGGGAAAGAGACAATATGAGAAGAACGGGAAAACAACAAGCAAAACAGATAAATTGGCGATGCATAAATACTCGTCACCTCACATATATGCCGCTCACATGAATTTTATATAGCAAATAAGTCGAGGGTTCCTAATTTCCTCAAGCCAAGGTTAGACACAACACTTACCTCGCTCTATAGGCCACTCAATGCTCAATTACCACTTTTACTCTAGAATCCACCTCCAAACGCTCGTATCTAGCCACAATTAACTCAATAACATCAAATATTGTTAAAGGAATCAATTACAATGCATAAATTTAGATTTCCCAAACTTTCCCCCCAAAAGTCAAAAATGACCTTGTGGTCGCTTGGTCAAAACCCGAGGTTCGTACAAAAACCCATTTACCCATTCACCCCCGAGCCCGATTATGTAATTTGTTTTGAAACCCGACCTCAATTCGAGGTCTAAATTCCAATTTTACGAAATCCCTAATTCTACCCAAACCCCCAATTTCCACCATAAAAATCCTAGATTTTAGGTTGAAAATTCATGAAATGTAATGGGTAATTGAAAGAAAGTAGGTTATAATCACTTACCAACAATTTGGGGAAGAAAATATCTTGGAAGAATCGTCTCTAGGCTTTCTAGATTTTGAAAATTTTAAAGAATGACCATAATCCTTTAATGGGACTGTTTAATAGTTGGCCGACAGTGTTCATCGCGTTCGCGTGAACACTGCCGCTTTCGCGAAGAGCTGCACCTGCTAGGCTTACGCAATTGCGAATCCCTCAACGTGTTCGCGAAGGCTACGCCCCCTGGCCTTTGTGTTCGGGCGCCCTTACTCGCGTTCGCGGTGAAGGAATGATTGACCCCTCCCCTAGGTCCCAAATGCTACGCGTTCGCATTGAGCTGGTCGTGTTAACAAAGGGTAAGGCCCCCACCGCTCCGCGTTCGCGACCCAAACTTCACATTCACGAATAAGAAAACTTTCCCCGATCTAGTCCACTCTTCACGTACGCGAGAGGTCCTTCGCGAACGCGAAGAAGAACACACCAGATATCAGTTGAAGCACAAAAAAACCAGATTCTCTAAGTTCAAAACATCCCGTAGCCTATCTGTACCTCACCCGAGCCCTCGGGGCTCCAAACCAAACATGTACACAAGTCTTAAAACATGATATGAACTTGTTCGCGCGATCTAATCGCCAAAAAAACACCTAGAACTATGAATTGAACGCCAATTCAAATGAAATTTTCAAGAAACTTTCAAACTTCTATTTTCACAACTGGATGTCTGAATCACGTCAAACTAACTCCGTTTCTCACCAAATTTCACAGACAAGTCTTAAATATTACAACGGACATGTACTAGTCTCCGGAACCAAAATACGGACCGTATCAACAAGATCAAACATCAATCAATTCTTAAAATCATTAATCTTTCAAACTATTAATTTTTCATCAAAATTCCATATCTAGAGCTAGGGACCTCGGAATTTGATTTCGGGAAGCCCAGGTCCCATATTTCGATACGGACCCACCGGTACCGTCAAAATACAGATCCGGATCCATTTGCTCAAAACGTTGATCGAAGTCAACTCAATTTAACTTTTAAGGTAAACATTCTTATGTTTATCAGTTTTTAACATATAAGCCTTCCAAAAAAACACCCGGACCACATACGTAAATCGAGGAAGGCTAAAATGAGATACTTAAGAATTCAGAACACAGAATTTAGTTCTAAAACATGAGATGACCTATTGGGTCATCACAGAGGCGCTTTCTTTTTGTGTAGAGTCTTTGACTTTTTTGCCATTTGATATTCAGAGTAAAGGAGAATGAAGATGAAAATATTTGGTGTTTTACGAAGGGATCAACAATGGAACTTGAAGGTTTGAAGATGAAAAACTTGAAGGATGCAGAGCTTTGATAGAGCAGAAGAGATTGTAAGTAAAATTTGAAAGAATGGAAAAGAGACCTATTTATGGGTTTCACGGCGACGGTTCAAAGTTGCTAGTGGCCGACCATCAACTAACACACATTAAAAACCTGGGGAACTGTAGCGACGGGACATTTCAGTCTCCTCTGTCGCTTATGTCATGGTGATGATGTCATGACAAATCGGGTTAAAGATAGAACACTAATTTGTTTCTTGTCGTTGCACTCCAAAAAAATGAGGGGACTATCTATGTACGGTTAAAATCGGGCTCACCCGATTTTGTTGATTAACCGGGACCAGGATGGTGAGACGAGGATCAGCCCCGTATTATATCAAACCGAGACATGAAGATAAGGTACCGAACTCGGGATTTGAAGTGCTAACCGAGATCGAGGTTGTCACGCCCTGAATTCCCACCGTCGGGACCGTGATAGCGCCTAACACTGCACTTGCTAGGCAAGCCAACATTAGAAGTTGCAACATAATGATCTTACACAATACTGAGAACTACCACAACTCAACATAAAATAATTAAAGTAAGAAAATGAAACTTGCATAATAATACTGCTCATGGGAAAACTATATGTCTAGCTACCCAAGGTCTGGAGTCACAATTCACGGACTACTAAGAATTTACTACAAGTATTTGGCTGGAAAAAAATGTATAATTGTTTTATGAACTAAATAAAATAGCAAATGAATAATAAGGAAGAGACTCCAGGAATTTGCGGACGTCTGCAGTTCTACCTCGGGTCTCCGTGCGAAAGTCAGCTACAACTCGGAATCAGCTCGGACCTATCCCTAGATCTGCACAGAAAGTGCAGAGTGCAGTATCATTACAACTGAACCCATGTACTGGTAAGTGTCGAGCCTAACCTCGGCGAAGTAGTGACGAGGCTAAGATAGAACACCACATAAGACCTGAACAGTATAATCATGCTAGTGGAAATAATAGCAATTAAAGAAGTAAAAAAGAAAATGGTGGGAAGGGAACATACAGTGGGGTTTCAATATAAGGAAAGATAATAACGAAAAGACAGAATAAACAGTGATAAGTAAACAAATTTAAGCAACTAAAACATAAAGGAAAACTGCACGGCATCACCCTTCGTGCTTTTACTCTCGACCTCACCAAATAATAAATAAGAATGCATGGCATCACCCTTCGTGCTTTTACTATCATCCTCACCAAATAATGAATAAGAACGCACAACATCACACTTCGTGCTTTTAATCTCAACCTCACAATATAAATAAATCATGCACGGCATCACCTTTGTGCTTTACGCTCTTTTTCACAATATAAGTAAATCATGCACGACATCACCCTTCGTGCTTTACACTCTTCCTCGTCATTCACAGAATCAATAACAACGGATAGAGAGAAGTTTCACAAATAAATCAACATTTAATCAATGACTACTTTCACAATTTAACATCTCAACCTTGAATCAATATTCCAAATCTTTTTCAACCTCGTTGGAACCGGACACAAGTTTCCCAACATTTCAATAGCAACAATAAGAATGGATAACAAAACTTAAGACTACAAAATTTCAAGAATGGACTTTCACTCGCATGCTATGACTCGACCACAACGCATAGGTTCTCATCACCTCACCTATACATCGTATTCAACAACAAAACACGTAGCAAATACTCACACAATACCTATTCACTCAAGCAAAGTTAGACACAACACTTACCTCAATTTCGCAGGACAGTCACTGCTCAAGTACATCTTTCCCTTTAGATTTCACCCCCAAACCACTCGTATCTAATCATAATTAGTTTAATATCAGTCATTAGCGCTAAAGGAATCGTCTTTAATGCATAATTATAGTTAGGAATCACTTACCTATGATTTGGGGAAGATTTGGTCTCTGAAAAGTCGTCTTATGAGGTTTAGGTTTTGAAAAATTGAAGAATGAATGAAAATCCCATCTAACTCCCTTTTAACCAGCTACGGATGTCGCATTTGTGACCTGGGCTTCGCAATTGCGAAGCTCGCAAATGCGAAGGTATCGCAAATGCGAGGACCTTTACCTTTCTACTGACTTTGCAAATGCGAAGGATATGTCGCATTTACGACAATTGGGCAATCGCAATTGCGGATAGAGGTTCACATTAGCTAACATGGCCTTTCCAGACCCCCTTCGCGATTGCGAGAACATGCTGGCCTAGGCCTTCTTCGTAATTTCGATAGAAACCTCGCAATTGCCAGGACTGATTTGTTCACATTTGCGAAGCCTGATCTCGCAATTGCGAGATCAGAGGCCTGCAACAGGTAGTTTACACCAGCAAAATTTTCCCTAAGTCTTAAACACACCGTAGCCTATTCGAAACTCACCCGAGCCCTAGGGGCTCCAAACCAAACATGCAGGCAAGTCTAAAAATATCATACGAACTTGCTCGTGCGATGAAATCACCAAATAACACCTAAAACTACGGATTTAGCATCAAAACTCATGAATTTCTCAAGAACACTTAAAGTTTCTATTTTCTCAACCGAGAAATCACGTCATATAAACTCCGTTTCTCACCAAATTTCACATACATGACTTATATATTATAATAAACCTATACCGGGATTCGGAACCAAAATATGGGCCCGATACCATCGAGATCAAACATAAGTAAATATCTTTAATTCCTTTGAATTTCAGTCCTACAATTTTCATCAAAAATTTGTTTCTCGAGCTAAGGACCTCGAAATTCTATTCCGGGCATATGCCCAAGTCCCATATTTTACTATGGACCTTCCGAGACCGTCGGAACACTGGTCCGGGTCCATTTATTCAAAATGTTGACCAAAGTCAACTAAAAATCATTTTTAGATCTGAAAAATTATTATTTCACAAATTTCCACATAAGGCTTTCCGGATTTTTGCCCGGACAGCGCACGTAGATTGAGGTGAGTAAAAATAAGGTTTTTAAGGTTAACGAGCGCAGAATAGAGTTTTAATTCATATGATGACCCTTTATCTTCACCTCTAAAACAAACGTTCGTCCTCGAACGGACATAGGAAAGTACCTGAACTGGCGAACAAGTTGGGATATCTACTCCGCAAGTCCGGCTCAGACTCCCAAGTAGCTACCTCAATGGGCTGACCTTTCCACTCCACTCAAACTGAAGGGTAACTCTTTCACCTCAACTGACGAACCTGCTGGTCTAGATTGGCTACCGACTCCTCCTCATAAGTCAAATCCTTGTCCAACTAGACAGTGCTGAAATCTAACATGTGGGATGGGTCACCATGATAGTTTTGGAGCATAGACGCATTGAATACCGCATGAACTGAGGATAACCCTGGAGGTAACGCAAGCCTATAAGCTACCTCCCCCACTCTCTCGAGGATCTCAAATGTCCCGATATACCTAGGGCTCAACTTTCCCTTCTTCCCGAATCTCATGATACCCTTCATAGGTGATACCCGAAGTAATACCCTCTCCCCGACTATGAATGCCACATCACGAACTCTACAATCGGCATAACTCTTTTGACTACAGTGAGTTGTACGAAGTCGATCCTGTATAATCTTGACCTTGTCCAAAGCCTCATGAACTAAGTCTGTACCCAACAACCGAGCCTCTCCCGGCTAAAACCATCCAACTGGCGACCTGCACCGTCTACCATATAATGCCTCATAGGGAGCCATCTGGATGCTCGGCGGGTAGGTGTTATTGTAGGCAAACTCCGCTAACGGCAAGACTGATCCCAAGAACCTCCAAAGTCAATAACACGGGCATGGAGTATATCCTCCAAGATCTGAATAGTACACTTGGACTGCCCGTCCGTCTGAGGATGGAATATTGTGCTCAATTCAACCCTTGTGCCCACTCACGATGTACTGCCCTCAAAAAGTGTGAGGTAAACTGTGTACCTTGATCAGAAATGATAGACACGGGCACACCGTGAAGGTGAACGATATCCCGAATATAAATCTCTCCCACCCGCTCCGAAGAGTAAGTACTTGCAACATGAATGAAGTGACTTAGTCAGCATATCCACAATAACCCACACGGCGTCGAACTTCCTCTGAGTCTATGGGAGTCCAACAATGAAGACCATAGTGATATGCTCCCACTTTCACTCAGGAATCTCTATTTGCTGAAGCAACCCACCAGGTCTCTGATGCTCATACTTCACCTGCTGACAATTCAAGCACCGGGCCACCTAAGCAACAATATCCTTCTTCATCCTTCGCCACCAATAATGCTGCCAAAGGTCCTGTTACATCTTGGCTGCACCCGGGTGAATAGAATACCGGGAATTGTGAGCCTCCTCAAGGATCAACTCACGAAGCCCATCAACATTAGGCACACACACTCGCCCCTGCATCCTCAAAACACCGTCATCTCCAACTGTAACCTGCTTGGCACCACCGTGCCGAACTGTGTCCCTAAGGACCATCAAGTGAGGGTCATCATACTGCTGATCTATGATACGCTCAAACAAGGAAGACCGAGCGATTATACAAGCTAGAACACGGCTAGGCTCTGAAATATCCAACCTCACAAACTGATTGGCCAAGGTCTGAAAATCTAAAGCTAGCGGCCTCTCACCGACTGTAATGAAAGCAAGGCTTCCCATACTCACTGCGTTCCTACCCAATGCATCAGCCACCACATTGCCCTTTCCTGGATGGTACAATATAGTGACATCATAGTCTTTCAATATCTCTAACCATCTCCTCTACCTCAAATTGAGATCCTTTTGCTTGAACAAATACTGAAGGTTGCGATGATCCGTGAAAACCTCACATGGCACGCCGTAAAGATAGTGCCTCCAAATATTCAACGCGTGAATAATGGCTACCAACTCCAAGTCATGGATAGGATAATTATTTTCATGAACCTTCAACTTCCGAGACGCATATGCAATTACCCTGCCCTCCTGCATCAATACTGCTCTGAGCCCAACATGGGAGGCATCACAATATACCGTGAAAGATCCTAAACCTGATGGCAATACCAACACCAGTGCTGAAGTCAAGGCTATATTGAGTTTCTAAAAGCTTGCCTCACACTCGTCCGACCATTTGACTGGGGCACCCTTCTGAGGTCATTGGGGCTGCTATAGATGAAAACCCCTACACAAACCGACGGTAATAACCTGCCAAACCCAAGAAGCTCCTGATCTCCGTGGCCGAAGTGGGTCTAGGCCAGTTCTTGACTGCCTCTATCTTCTTAGGATCTACCTGAATAGCCTCCGCTAATACGACGAGACCCAGGAAGGCGACTGAATCCAACCAAAACTCGCACTTTGAAAATTTAGCATACAACTGACTGTCCCTCAAAGTCTGAAGCGCTATCCGGAGGTGCTGCTCATGCCCCTCCTGACTGCGGAAGTATATTAGAATGTCATCAATAAACACAATCACAAAGGAATCCAGATAAGGCTTGAACACCTGATTCATCAAGTCAATAAATGTTGCGGGGGCATTGGTCAAGCCAAAAGACATCACAAAGAATTCATAGTGCCCATACCTCATCCGAAAAGTTGTCTTAGGGACATAGGATGCCCTAATCTTCAACTAATGGTAGCCAAATCTCAAATCAATCTTTGAAAACACCTTGGAACCCTGAAGTTGATCAAACAAGTCATCAATCCTCGGAAACGAGTACTTATTCTTGATAGTGACTTTGTTCAACTACTGGTAATAAATACACATCCTCATCAATCCATCCTTCTTCTTGACGAACAAAACCTGCACACCCCATGGCGAGACACTAGGTCTAATGAAGACCTTGTCGAGCAAATCTTGCAACTGTTCCTTCAATTCTTTCAACTCTGGTGGGGCCATCCGGTATGGAGGAATAGAAATGACTGAGTTCTCGGAGCCACATCAATGAAAAAATCAATATCCCTGTTGGGTGCCATCCCCGGTAGGTCTGCAAGAAACACCTCGGGAAACTCACGAACAACAGGCACCGAATCCATCAAAGAAACCTCAGTACTAGAATCACGGACATGATCCAAATAGGCCAAACACCCCATCTCGATCATACATCGAGCCTTCATATAAGAAATAACCCTGCTGGAAGAATGACTAGGAGTCCCTCTCCACTCTAATTGAGGCAACCCCGACAAGGCTAATGTCATTGTCTTGGCGTGACAGTCCAAAATAGCATAATAAGGTGACAGCCAATCCATGCTGAATATGACATCGAAATCAACCATATCAAGGAGTAAAAGGTCTACATTGGTCTCAAGACCCTCAATAATGACCACACACAAGCGACATACACGATCTACAATAATAGCATCCCCCACGGGCGTGGACACATATACAGGGACGCTCAAGGAATTATAGGCACAACCAAATACGAAGCAAAATAAGATGACACATAAGAGTAAGTAGACCCTAGATCAAACAAAACTGAAGCATCTTTATTGCAAACTGAAACAGTACCTGTGGTAACAGCATCAGAGGACTCCACCTCAGGTCTGGATGGGAATGCATAACATCAGGGCTGGGCCCCACCACCCTAAACCATGTCTCTGGTACGACCTCTGACAGGAGGGCCTCCACCTCTAGCAGGCTGACCTCCACCTCTAACAATCTGGCCCCTACCTCTGGCTACATGATCCCTACCCCTGGCTGGCTAGGCAGGTGGTGCGGCAGCTGGTGCTGGAAACATGGCACGAGAACCTTGGTACTGAGAACTGCTCTACGCGCGAGGATAATATCTAGCAATGTGCCTCGGGTCACCACAAGTATAGCATGACTTCGGCTGCTGAGGTTGCTGGTCGGAAAACTGACCTTGTCGACCTAAATAACCACCCTGAAAACTTTGAAGAGGAGGGGCAATGATAGGAGCTGGCTGATCAGAATAAGGTATATAAGATCCACGACTACCTGGGGCACAATGGGATGCCTGAAGTGCTGAATAAAATGGCCTAGAAGGATGGCCTCTACCATAAGTAACGGCTCCTCCAGATGAGGCACTGCTGAATCCACCGGAATGGCGAGGTCTCTTATCTGACCCCTAACATCCCTATCCAAGAACCATCTCCACTCGCCGGGCCACATTGGCCGCATCTTGGAAAGAGATCTCACTCCCTGTCTCCTTAGCCATCTGCAATCTGATAGGCTGAGCAAGACCCTCAATAAATCTTCTAACCCTCTCTCTCTCTGTGGGTAGCAAAAGAGTATCATGTCGGGCCAAATCCACAAAGAGATTCTCATACTGGGTAATAGTCATGCTGCCTTGCTAAAGACGCTCGAACTGACGGCGTCGCTCCTCTCTAGTAGTGATAGGCAGAAAATTCTCCAAAATGAGGTGTGAGAACTTATCCCAAGTGAAGGCAGGCGGCCCAGCTGGTCTAGTCAACAGATAATCCCTCCACCATTTCTTGGCAGAACCAGTCATCTGAAAAGCAGCAAAGTCGACCCCATTGGTCTCCAAAATACCCATGTTCCGAAGAACCTCATGGCAGCTATCAAGGTACTCCTAGGGGTCCTCTGAAGTGGAACCGCTGAAACGAATAGGGAAAATCTTGATAAGCCTGTCCAATCTCCACAAAGCATCGGAGGGCATAACTGCCCCATCAACGAGCGGTGCTGCAGTAACTGGATAAACTACCCCAACTAGATGAGCTGCCGGGGTCTAAAGCTGGGGAGCTATCTGCTCCGGAGTGTGGGTAGCAGGAGTCTGGACTCCTCCTCCAGCCTGAGATACAGCTGCTGCCACGGGGAATGCGCCAGTATGGGCTACACTCTCCATAAGGCCCACTAGTCGGACCAAGGCATCCTAAAAAACCGGGGTAGAGATAAAACCTTATGTGACCTGAGCTGGTCTCACCGGAACGGTCTGAGCTAGAGCCTCTCCACCGAGCTCTGTTTCAGGTCCCACAGCTGGAGCTACTGCCTGAGCACTAGGCTGAGCCCTGCCCCTGCCTCGGCCTTTGCCCATCGTGGGAGCTGCTGCTGGAGGATCTGGTTGTTGGTCAGCGGAAAAATAGGTATATGTTCTCGCCATCTGCGAGAGAATAAGAATAGAAGAGTTTAATCAGTATTGGCATAACAAGAATCGCATGACAGAGTTGAATAAAAGTGAATTTGTTCCTTACTTTATAGCCGCTGGGGATAAGTACAGACGTCTTCGTGCCGATCCCTCAGACTCTACTAAGATTGTCCGTGAATTGTGAGACCTAGGCAACCTAGGGCTCTGATACCAACTTGTCACACCCCGAATTCCCACCGTCGGGACCGTCATGGAGCCTAACACTGCACTTGCTAGGCAAGCCAATATTAGAAGTTGAAACATAATAATCTTACACAATACTGAGAACAGCTACAACTCAACATAAAATAATTAAAGTAAGAAAATGGAACTTGCATAATAATACTGCATATGGGAAAACTATATGTCTAGCTACCCAGGGTTTGGAGTCACAATTCACAGACTACTAAGAATTTACTACAAGTATTTGGCTGAAAGAAAATGTATAACTATTTATGAACTAAATAAAACAGCAAATGAATAATAAGGAAGAGACTCCAGGAATTTGCGGACGTCGGCAGATCTACCTCGGGTCTCCATGCGAAAGTCATCTACAACTCGGAATAAGCTCAGACCTATCCCTAGATCTGCACAGAAAGTGCAGACTGCAGTATCAATACAACCGACCCCATGTAATGGTAAGTGTCGAGCCTAAGCTCGGCGAAGTAGTGACGAGGCTAGGACAGAACACAGCATAAGACCTGAACAGTATAATCATGCTAGTGGAAATAACAGCAATTAAAGAAGTAAAACAGAAAATAGTGGGAAGGGAACATACAGTAGGGTTTCAATATAAGGAAAGAGAATAACAAAGAGACAGAATAAACAGTGATCAGTAAACAAATTTAAGCAACTAAAACAGAAAGGAAAACTGCACGGCATCACCCTTCGTGCTTTTACTCTCGACCTCACCAAATAATAAATAAGAATGCACGACATCACCATTCGTGCTTTTACTCTCATCCTCACCAAATAATGAATAAGAACGCAAGGCATCACCCTTCGTGATTTTTCTCTCAACCTCACAATATAAATAAATCATGCACAGCATCACCCTTTGTTCTTTACGCTCTTCCTCACAATATAAGTAAATCATGCACGGCATCACCCTTCGTGCGTTATACTCTTCCTCACCATTCACATTATCAATAACAATGGATAGAGAGAAGTTTCACAAAGAAATCAGCATTTCATCAATGATTACTTTCACAATTTAACATCTCAACCTTGAATCAATATTCCCAATCTTTTTCAACCTCGGTGGAACCGGACACAAGTTTCCCAACATTTCAATAGCAACAATAAGCATGGATAACAAAACTTAAGACTAGAAAATTTCAAGAATGGACTTTCACTCGCATGCTATGACTCGACCACAATGCATAGGTGCTCGTCACCTCACATATACATCGTATTCAACAACGAAACATGTCGCAAATACTCACACAATACATATTCCCTCAAGCCAAAGTTAGACACAACACTTACCTCGATTTTTCAGAACACTCAGTGCTCAAGTACGATTTTCCCTTTAGAATTCACCTCTAATTGTCACAACCCAAATTCCTAACCCACGGGATCGTGATGGAGCCTAACACCACACTTTCTAGGCAAGCCAATGTTAGAGTGATTCAACAATTAAAACTAATACGTGGTCTAATATTATCCAATAAATGATATCGAAACAATTTATGGAGGAATAAAACGATGTCACGAAACTAATACTAATATCTAGCTACCCAGGGTTTGAAGTCATAATTCACGAACTAAGATTTTACTACAAGTATTTGGCTCAAAGAAATAGTATATAACTGTTTTCAAACTAAATAAAATAGTAAATGAATAATATGGAGAAGACTCTAGCAATCTTCGGACGCCACCATATCTACCTCACGTCTCCGTGCGAAATAATCGGCTCTAGCTCGAACTCAGCTTGGACCTAAACCTGCATCTGCACAAGGAGTGCAGTATCAGTACAACCGAACCCATGTACTGGTAAGTGTCGAGCCTAACCTCGGCGAAGTAGTGACGAGGCTAGGACAAGACACCACATAATAACCTGGACATATATAATCATGTTAGTAGAAATAACAGCAAATAAAGATTTAAAAATAGCAAATAATGGGAAGGGGACATACTGTGGGGAATTTCAACATAAGGAATGAGATAATGAAAAGACAGAAATAAACAATGATAAGCAACCAAATATTAAGCAATTAAAATAGAAAGGAAATTTGCATGGCATCACGCTTCGTGCTTTTACTCTCATCCTCACCATATAATGAATAAGAATGCACGGCATCACCCTTCGTGCTTTTACTCTCAGCCTCACAATATAAGTAAATTATACACGGCATCACCCTTCGTGCTTTACACTCTTCCTCACAATAATAATAATAATAATAATTTATGCACGGCATCACCTTCGTACTTTACACTCTTCCTCACCAGTCACAGAATCATTAACAACATATAAAGAGGAATTTCACAAAAATCAGTATCTCATCATAGTTTCTATCACCATTTAACATTTCAATCTCAACTCAATATTTACAATATTATCCATCACAGTGGAACCGGATTCAAATCTTCCAACATTTCACTAACAATAGTAGTCATAGACAACAGGTTTCAAGACAGCAAGAATAACAAGAAATAACTTTCACTCGCATATTATGACTCGACCACAATGTATAGGTACTCATCACCTCACCTATACGTTCTATTTAGAAACAAAACAAGTAGCAAGTAGTCACACAATACCTATTCCCTCAAGCTATGGTTAGACACAACACTTACCTCGGTTTCGCAGGCTACTCACTGCTCAAGCACACCTTTTCCTTTTGGATTCGCCTCCAACCCACTCGTATCTAATAATTATTAGTTTAATATCATTAATTATTGCTAAAGGAATCAACTTTAATGCATAAGCGTGGTTTTCCTATGTTTTCCCAATAAAAGTCGAAAATCGACCCCGGGCCCGCTTGGTCCAAACTAAGGGGTTCGGACCAAATTCCGTTTAGCCCATTCACCTCCGAGCCCGGATATACAATTGATTTTGGAATCCGACCTCAATTCTAAATTCCAGAATTTCTAAATTCCTAAGTTCTACCCAAAAATCCCTAATTCTACCATGAAAAATTCTAGATTCTAGGTTGAAATCTTGTAAAAATTAGTAAGAGACTGAAAGAAATTAGTTAGGAATCACTTACCTATGATTTGGAGAAGTTTTGGTCTTTGGAAAATCCCCCTTGGAGGTTTAGGGTTCAAGAGCATTGAAAAATGGGTGAAAATGCCGTCTAAGTCCAAACTTAACAGGTTGCGGATGTCGCAATTGCAACAGGATGCGAAGCTCGCAATTGCGAGATGGGTATCACAATTTCGAACCCTTCGCATTACTGGAGCCTTCGCATTTGCGACTAAAATGTCGCATTTGCGACCACATCCCCATCGCATTTGCGCGCAGTGGTTCGCATTTGCGAGGATGGCCTTCTCAGGCCTTTCTCGCATTTGCGATAAAATATGTCGTATTTCCCAGGCCTACCAAGCTTGCATTTGCGAGATCAGAGGCGTGCACCAAACATCAGACACCAACTATGATTTTTCTAAGTCTAAACACTCTGTGGCCTATCCGAAACTCACCCGAGCCCTCGGGGCTCCAAACCAAACCTGCACGCAAGTCTAAAAACATCATACGGACTTGCTCGTGCGATCAAATCACAAAGATAACACCTTCAACTATGAATTTAATATCAAAACTCATGATTTTCTCAAGAACACTTCAAGCTCACTAACTTTTCAACTGGACGTCCGGGTCCGTTTACTCAAAAAGTTGACCAAAGTCAACTACAATCAAATTTAACTCTCAAAATTTATTATTTAATATATTTTCACATAAAAGCTTTTCGGATTTACACCCGGACTATGCACGCAAATCGAGGTGAATAAAAATAATGTTTTTAAGGCTAATGAGTTCGGAATGGATTCTTAATTCATAAGATGACCGCTTGGGTCATCACAATCTCCACCTCTAAAATAAATGTTTTTCCTCGAACGGACATAGTAAAGTACCTGAACTGGCGAACAAGTATGGATATCTACTCCGCATGTAGGACTCGGACTCCCAAGTAGCTGCCTCTACAGGCTGACCTTTCTGCTGCACTCGAACCAAAGGATAACTCTTTGACCTCAACTGACGAATTTTCCGATCTAAAATGGCTACCAGCTCCTCCTCATAAGTCAAATCCTTGTCCAATTGGACACAGCTGAAATCTAATACGTGGGACGAGTCACCATGATATTACCGGAGCATAGACACATGGAATACTGGATGAACTGAGGATAACCCTGGAGGCAGCACAAGTCTATAAGCTACCTCCCCCACTCTATCAAGAATTTCAAATGGCCCAATATACCTAGGGCTCAACTTGCCCTTCTTTCCAAATCTCATAACACCCTTCATGGGCGATACCTGAAGTAGTACCCCCTCTCCAACCATGAATGCCACATCACAAACTTTACGGTCATCATAAATCTTTTGCCTGGATTGAGCTGTACGAAGTCGATCCTGTATAATCTTGACCTTGTCCACGGCCTCCTGAACTAAGTCTGTACCTAACAACCGAGCCTCTCCCGGCTCAAACCATTCAACTGGCGATCTACACCGTCTACCATATACTGCCTCATAGGGGGCCATCTGAATGCTCGACTGGTAGCTATTACTGTAGGCAAACTCCGCTAACGGCAAAAACTGATCCCAAGAACCTCCAAAATCAATAACACAGGCGCAAAGCATATCCTCCAAGATCTGAATAGTACGTTCTCACTGCCCATCCGTCTGAGGATGGAATGTTGTGCTCAACTCAACCCGTGTACCCAACTCACGCTGAACTTCCCTCCAAAAGTGCGAGGTAAACTACGTACCTCGAGCAAAAATGATAGACACGGGCACACCATGAAGGCAAATAATATCTCGAATATATATCTCTGCCAACCGCTCTGAGGTATAAGTGCTGATTTAGTCTGCCGATCCACAATAACCCAAACAGCGTCAAACTTTCTCTGAGTCTATGGGAGTCCAACAACAAAGTCCATAGTGATACGCTCCCAGTTCCACTCAGGAATCTCTATCTGCTGAAGCAAACCACCAGGTCTTTGATGCTCATACTTCACATGTTGGCAGTTTAAGCAACGAGCCACATAAGCAACAATATCCTTCTTTATTCTTCTCCACCAATAATGCTTTCGCATGTATTGGTACATCTTGGCAGCACCCGGGTGAATAGAATACTTAGAACTATGAGCCTCCTGAAGAATCAACTCACGAAACCCGTAAACATTAGGCACACCCACCCGACCCTGCATCCTCAACACACCGTCATCACCAACTACAACCTGCTTGGCACCACCGTGCTGAACTGTGTCCCTAAGAACCATTAAATGTGGGTCATCATCCTGCCAATCTCTGATACACTCAAATAAATAAGACCGAGCGAATGTACAAGCTAAAACACGTCTGAGAGAACCTCACAAACCGATTAGCCAAAGTCTGAATATCTTAAGCTAACGGTCTCTCACCAACTGGAATGAATGCAAGGCTGCCCATACTCACTGCCTTCCTACTCAATGCATGGCCACCATATTGGCCTTTCCTGGATGATATAATATAGTGACATCATAGTCTTTCAATAACTATAACCATCTTCTCTGCCTCAAATTGAGATCCTTTTGCTTGAACAAGTAATGAAGACTGTGATAATCCGTGAAAACCTCCAAATCTTCAATGCGTGAACAATGGCTGCCAACTCTAAATCTTGGACAGGATAATTTTTCTCATGAACCTTCAACTGCCGAGACGCATATGCAATCACTCTGCTTCCTGCATCAATAATGCTCCAAGACCAACACGGGAAGCATCAGAATTTACCGTGATAGATCCCGAACCAAATGGTAACACCAACACCAGTGCTGAAGTCAAGGCTGTCTTGAGCTTCCGAAAGCTCGCCTCGAACTCGTCCGACCATTTGAATGGGGCACCCTTCGGAGTCAACTTAGTCATTAGGGATGTTATAGATGAGAACCCATCCACAAAACGACGGTAATAACCCGCCAAACCCAAGAAGCTCCTGATTTCTGTGGCTGAAGTAGGTCTAGGCCAGCTCTTGACTGCCTCTATATTCTTAGGATCTACCTGGATACCCTCTGCTGATACGATGTGACCCAAAAATGCTACTGAATCCAACCAAAACTCGCACTTAGAAAATTTTGCATACAACTGATTATCCCTCAAAGTCTGGAGCGCTATTTGGACGTGTTGCTCATGCTCCTCCCGACTGTGGGAGTATATTAGAATATCATCAATGAACATTGTTACGAAGGAATCCAGATAAGGCTTAAAAACCCGATTCATCAAGTCCATAAAGGTTGTTGGGGCATTGGTCAAGCCAAAAGACATCACCAGAATTCATAGTGCCCATACCTCGTCCGAAAGGTTGTCTTAGGAATATCCGACGCCCTAATATTCAACTGATGGTAGCCCGATCTCAAATCAATTTTTGAAAACACCCTGGCACCCTGAAGCTGATCAAACAAATCATCAATTCTCGGCAATGGATACTTATTCTTGATAGCAACCTTGTTCAACCGTCAGTAATCTATACACATCCTCATCTATCCATCCTTTTTCTTCACGAATAAAACCGGTGCACCCCCAGGGCGAGACACTAGGTCTAATGAAGCCCTTATCAAGCAAATCTTGCACTTGTTATTTCAATTCTGGTGGGGCCATCCGGTATGGAGGAATAGAAATGGGTTGGGTGCTTGGATCCACATCAATGCAAAAGTCAATATCCCTGTCGGGTGGCATCCACGGCAGGTATGCAGGAAATACCTCGGGAAATTCAAGAACAACTGGCACCGAATCTATTGAAGAAGCCTCAGCATTAGAATCACGAACATGATCCAAATAAGCCAAACACCCGCGCCCTTTTTTTCTCGCAAAATCGGGTTTCGACATTCATTTGGGAAAGGGGTACAAGAAGTTGAAGAGTCGCCACCTAATGGATTAAGGTGCGTTAGGGAACCTATTACAAGTAACTTATGAAACCAGTTTGTGTTAACAGAGATTGAGTAAGGGCTTTAAATTAACCTGAGGGAAAGGTATTAGGCAGCCCTCGAGGTCCACAACGGTGGGTCCCGGCCAAACTTACTTTGTGAATTAGTCATTTAACAAATAAGCAGTCTAAGCACACATATGTAAAAAGGATAGAGGAATTTTAACAGATAAGCAATCTAAGCACACATATGTAAATAAGATAAGGGAAATCCTAGGTTTGTTATCCTATAGGATCACATTTGTACAATACCCGGTAATCCTTCCTCAACTAGAGGGGCTACATGTGGTATTAGCGCACAGGTCATCATATTCTTTTAATACCCAATTACCTTCCCCTTAGCGGTTATATAAGCGTTTTTTATTAACGAACTCTAAGCGTGCATTACCCAACCCTTCCTTGTGGCCCTGGAGGTGTTTAGGACCTCTAATTTTAGGCAGTTCTAGACTCTCCTAAGGTGTTTAAAAGGAAAAATCTAAGCGACAACAAAGAACAAACAGGACTGTCAAGTAAGAAAACAATTAAGGGGGATCATGTTAATCTTCACAGATAAACAGATAATTAGCACGTCTCAAACACAGATTTTAGATATTTCAGAAAAGACCCTAGAACATGATATCTAGGTGAGCATGACAAGTAGGGAGTATGCAGCATTATGTTAAGGCAAAGTGACAGAAACTTAATCAGTTTGCCTACTAATTTTAGTACCTGTTGAATCGGGCAGTTCACAAATAAGCAAAGCACAATTTTTTACAGCTTTTATGAGACCTTAATTACCTAAGGCTTGCCTAGGCGTGGATCTGTAATACCCTATAAACATGTTGTCCAAATGTGATCAGAATTCTGGGAATCAGTTAAACAGCTTGAAATTATTAAGTCCTATAGGCACGCTGGTCTAGGTGCAGATCATCAAGAAACTGCTTTCATGCATATTTACCCTATAACATGGTGTCTATGCATTGGGGTTGTTTTTAAACATCTTTATAGAAATGACTGTTATTTATTTAGACGATATAGACATGATTTAAAGCGGATGCAAATATAGTCCTAAAGTAGGATTTCTAGTGCACATAAAGAGCGGACATTTTATTAGGCAGAATTCCAGCAGTAACTTAATAACAGGATTTCTAAGTGATTATCAAAAGCAGAATTTCATGATAAATGAAGCAATGCGCCTATAACATGTTTTTTCTAGTATGCAAAACTAGTAAACATAATTATTCTAAGGCAGGATTTCTAATGCAAATAACACAACAGACCTATGAAATGATCTCTAATTCAAGTAACATAATATAGGCCTAAAGGCATGAGTTCTACACAATATAAACCTAAAGCATGATTTCTACCCGGTTTCCCCACAAAATCATATAAGAATCCCTCCCCCTTTTTAGTAATTTCCCCCAATATCTGTTTACAAAGGTGATTATTACATACCAATAGTGAATGAATTACATAAATATAAACTATGTTATAGGGAGCCTGAAATAGGCCCAAAGTGAACCTGGGAGTACCAGGCCTTCAAAAATGGTCCAGGATGCCAAGAGTCTCATAGCCAATAGGGTGTCCTAGTGTGTCAAAGTTCCCTAAGGACCTCAGGGATACCGCGCAATGCTCACACTAAGATCCTTTGAGTAGGGGAGTGATCATGTGTAGTGTGGAAAGTCCATCCCCAGTGTGCCAGAGTTCGGAGGAATCTTATGGATCCCTAGTCAGTACACACTGGAGGGGCAGAACTTATCAATCTAAGAGTAGAAGTGATAGTGCTTGACATAGTTTGGAAGAAATTAGTAAAAATAGTGTAGAGATAAAAACTTTGAGGAGTGAAAAGGTTTTCAGGAATTAGGAACAGTTTTAAGAAAATACTAAGAGTGAAAAACAGTTCTTAAAATCAATTCTAAGAAGAATAAAGATTCAACATACAATCACAAAACTTAGAGTACCCAGACTCACAACCATTTAACAAACAGGGGTCAAGGGGTTGGGAACATAGAGAGCTCATATCAGAAACACATGAATAGTGTACAAGGGGGAGCATATGGGATAGCAAATGCACAGAACAACTAGGAGTCTACTGATTCAGAGACTTAACAAGTCAGACATGCTTGAAACTAAAACGGTAATAGGCCATAAAACATAGAGACAGAGTATGGGAATGGTCATGTTGAAGACAGGGGTGTACTATGCAGAATTAGTCATATCAATTAGGATCAATCAAATACATTAGGAATCAAAGACATTAACATGAGCATACTAGTTGAGGGGAGTAAACAGGAACTAAATAAACATGCTGGCCAGATACCAAACAAGACAAGTGAGACCTAGGCATGCTTGATTAAACACTTGAACATGAGAGGGTAAAATGTAAACATACTGGGTAAAGCAGTAAACAGGAAGACAGTTAAATACATAGCCAATTAAACTAGTGCGGGAATAGGCATGGATTTAACAACTATGGAGCACATAGGGTTGAATTTCATAATTGAAATAAGAACATACCAGTTAAGGAAGAAAATTCTAGAAAGTAAAGCAAGTAGAGTTCCACAGTCTAGCCTTGGCTTTCAGCTGGCTAGACAAACAGTTAGCACAAGTAGCAGAGAAAGAAGAGAGAATTTCAGTGTGTGTGTATTTTGAACTACTGTTCCTCTGTTGGGAGGTAAAAAAAGAGTGTGTTTATATCACTTAGGAGTATAACAAATAAGGCAAAAGAATCAGAAATCAGTCAATTAAGGGCAATCATAGGGTCACAGAATCAATTATCATAAGGGAGTTCGGAATAGACCCCTTAATTAGGGGTAATTGATTAACGGTAACAATAAGAGGGTTTAATTAAGGCAAGAATCCCAATCATACCAAATAAAGGATTAGTATAAATCACAAAATTATACGGGCAATCAGTTAAGGCAGATGTGACCAATTAAAATTACAAATAAGGAAACCAACAAGATCTGTGCACACAAGTTTAACAAGGCAAAATAATAGGAAATAATCAGTAAGAATCTTCAAGGAATACTGGTTTTAACAACAGAATCACCCAAATTTCATAAAGAGAAATTAAGCTAAGTAAAATCTCAAAAAACATATGGAACTTAGCCGGAAAAGCAGGTTTGAACCCTAACAGAGATTAATTAGGGCAAAACCATGAAAATACTGGATTTAATCAAGGAAAATTGTTTAATTCCAAAGACAGAGTAAACTAATATGACTGGTATCACAGAAATACCCAAAAATCGAAGCAAAGATTGGAGAGTATATCACATAGTCAACTAGGGTCTGAGTATTCTTGCAAAAATCCGTCAAGATGAAGAAGAAACAGTTAACTAAATACTGAGAACTTAGAAAAATCATTGAAGAAAAGTTTGAGATGAACCAAAGTTTAAAAAGAATGATAAAAAGTCAGAATAGTTAATTAAACCAGAAATTTTTAAAGGAAAACACGTAATAGTGCTCGAATCACCCCAGATCTATACAGATCTGAGAAGGATCGATAGGAACGGACTAGGGTTTTCAGAAGAGTAGTATAGACAAGACAATAGGTCAAGAACCCATACATTCGTAACAAAAATAAATAAAAATTCTTACTCACGAATGAAAATGGCCTGAGACAGGCAAGTTTCAACCAGAACCTATTGGGTTTCCTTGAGATCTCCTCAAGGTTCCAAGTAATCGAAGAGCCATGGTGTGTAGAAGACCAAGTCTGGTCGGAGAAGGCATAGAAACATCATGAAGATGAGGTTTATGTCGGTGACGGCGTTTAGAATTAGGGTTAGGTCGAGAGAGAGTTGAGAGAAGAGGGAGATGATGACGGCGGGGAGAGGGAAAGAATGAGAGGGTTTGGGTAGGTTAGGAGGGTTAATTAAGGTAAGGATAATCGTGGACCGTTGATCAAAATGATCAACGGCCAATTTTGATCAACGGTCCACGATTGAACGGGCTAGTGGGTCGGGGTAGGCAGATTGGGCCAAAAAGGGGTTTGGGACAGCACTTTGGGTTAGTATTAGAGGGGTTTTGGGCTGGTTTGAGGGGTTGGATCCGAAAATAAAAAGGGCCATTTATTAAATACCCAAATAATCGATAAAATTAATTTCTAAAATAATTAACAAATTATGAAATAATAATTTTCACGCATAGAAATGTTTTAGAATGATTACTCAATATTTTAAAAATACAATGAGCCATTTTATGGTAAAAATGATGTAATAATGCATGCATGCGCTATAATTGCAAAGTTATTGCAATTGCAACCCAAAAAATGTGGATCTGGTCATTTGTGAAATAATTTAAACTTAATATGACCATAAATATTAAAATTAAATCATGAAATGTTATAAAGTCATTTGTGATGCAATTTTGTAATTATTCATAATAAAATATTGAGGTTAATAAAAATTGTAGAAATTATGGAAACATATCAATTGATGCTAATGCATAGCTTTAAAGGTATATATGCACTTTGAAAAAATATTATAGGGTAAAATTGGGTATCAACAGCTGCCCCTCTTTACCCGAGAAGGATGAAAGATTTGTCGGGTAAAGATATGATGGCCAATTTTGACCGTGCGAGATGGTTTGAGAGATTTAGACCGCACTCTAGTTTCTGAGCTACCTACATATTCCTGGTTTTACAGGAATCAGGCCATGTGTAGTTCTGGATTCATCGGTGGAATATACCGATGGAATCATCACAAGAACGAACACGAGATTTCGGGATAGGTGAAATAAAGGTTATGGTGAGTGGTTAGGTTTGAGATAGTTCGTAGAAACTGGAGCGGGATTGCTTTTGTTGGGGTAGAGGTTGCTTATCAGTTCACCTGCAAATAAAGAGATGCTACGAGCATATATTGTGCGGAAATTTAAACATGAAGCAGATTCCCTTTAGACCATGAGAATTGTCTTCAGACGGTTGAGGATGACGTCCTTAGACCATGATATCCTGGGCCATGAATTGTTCAGTGAGGGATTTTCAAGCCATGAAATGATGTTCTCGGGCCATGAAGATGGTGCCTCCGAACCATGACGCCTTTAAATAATGATATGCAAATTTCAGAGATCCTCAGGCCATGGCATGATGTCTTCCGGCTATGAGGATGATGCCTTTAGACTATGATGCAATAATATGATGCTAAAATCAGCAAGACAAAGCTTAGTCTTGTGAGGTTGAGTGCAGAGCTTAGCCTGAAAGAAGAGCAAATAGATAGTGTCGGAGAGACAGTGCTTAGTCTCGGTAAATAAAGACAATGATGGGCATTATGAAAATAGGAGGCAGAGCTTAGCCTCATGCAGGATTCGGGATAGGGCTTAGTCCCATGCAGATGGAACGCAGAGCTTAGTCTTATGCAGGTATGGAGGCAGGGCTTAGCTTCATGCAGATGGAGAAAGAGCTTAGTCTCATGCGAGATTCAGGACAGGGCTTAGTCCCATGCAAATGGAAGGCAGAGCTTAGCCTTATGCAGGTATGGAGGCACGGCTTAGCCTCATGCAAATGGAGACAGATCTTAGTCTCATGCGAGATTCGGGACAGGGCTTAGTCTCATGCAGATGAAGGCAGTGCTTAGCCTTATGAAAATATGGAGGCAGGGCTTAGCCTCATGCAGAAATAGAATAAATAACAGCTGATAGTAGAGTCTTCTTAGCTGGTAATAGATTTCAGTATCGCGGTTGTTATGAAAGTGGTGACTTTGAGTCATGTATATTCTTTGTTCCTGCATCCAAAGAAAATTTGTGAGTTCTGTAAAGGGGAGGTTGGTTCGTGCCTCCGTCGGGTTGCTCGACTTGCTTTGCTTAGTATGAAGATCCTGTTCGAATCATTGGGAGTAGCATTTGCCAAACAGAGTTATGTTACAAGTAGGCATGCATAGTTTTCAAAGACGTAGTAAATAATATTATTTTAGAAATTTGTTAGATGAACCAGTAACTATGACACGATCCGAGAAATTACAACCTCTCCTGCTATAGAATTTTGAGGGTCCTCCTCAAAATTCTGTCCCAGTTAGCTGGACAACATTTCTGAATGTTGTATACGCTGCAATCCGCTGAACTTGCTTCGAAATTTTGAAGGTACTCCTCAAAATTCTGCCTCAGTTTCTGATTGTGGGGGAAATAAGATTTTTGTTGAATTGTGACTGAACCCATAGGGCTGCCTACGTATCCCCTCTTAAACTAAAATCAGGTCGATCTAGTTCAATTTACATCATATGAGGAAAGCATAAAGAGTTACACATAGTAGTGCTTGATTGCATCTGAGTTGATCGATTTTGACCAAACTTCTCCGTCGATTTCTGCAAGTATGAGAGCTCCTCCTGTCAATACCTTGTGGACCATGTAAGGGCCTTGCTAGTTGGGGGAGAATTTCCCTTTGGCTTCATCCTGATGCAGAAAGATCTTCTTCAACACCAGCTACCCCGGTGTGAACTGTCTCGGCTTGACTCTTTTGTTGAAGGCTCTGGACATCCTGTTCTGATAGAGTTGCCCATGACACATTGCATTCATCCTTTTTCCGTCAATGAGGGCTAGCTGCTCATAACGGCTCCTTATCCATTCTGCATCGCTGAGCTCAGCTTCTTGTATGATCCTCAAGGAAGGAATCTCCACTTCAGCAGGAATAACAGCTTTTGTACCATAAACCAGCAAGTAGGGAGTTTCCCTGGTTGGTGTGCAGATTGTGGTACGGTATCCCAACAAAGAAAATGGCAGCTTCTCGTGCCACTATTTGTGATTTTATACCATCTTTCTCAGTAACTTCTTGATATACTCGTTGGCGGCCTCTACGGCTCCGTTCATCTGAGGTCTATAGGCGATGGAATTCTTGTGCTTGATTTTGAAAGTATCACACATGGCCTTCATCATATCACTGTTGATATTGGAGGCATTGTCGGTGATGATTGATTCTGGAACTCCGAACCGACAAACAATCCGGTCGCGGACAAAATCTGCCACGACTTTCTTAGTCACTACTTTGTAAGATGTTGCTTCGACCCATTTGGTGAAGTAATCAATGGCTACTAGGATGAATCGATGCCCATTTGAGGAGGTGGGATCGATCGGACCAATGACATCCATTCCCCAAGCGACGAATGGCCAAGGTGAGCTTGTTGCATTGAGCTCATTTGGCGACACTTTTATCATATATGCATGTACTTGACACTGGTAGCATTTTCGGACGTACTGGATGCAATCTGTCTCCATGGTCATCCAGAAATAACCGGCTCTAAGTATCTTCTTAGCCAAGACAAAGTCGTTCATGTGCGGGTCGCATGTCCCAGCATGTATTTCCTCAAGTAGTTTAGAAGCTTCTTTTGCGTTGATGCACCTCAGTAATCCCAAATCAGGAGTTCTTCTATAAAGGGTTCCTCCACTGTGGAAGAAATTGTTGGTCAACCTCCGAAGCGTACGTTTCTGAGTATGATTTGCATGCTCCGGGTATTCTCCTTTTGCCAAATATTCTTTGATATCGTGGAACCAAGGCTTCCCGTCTGTCTCTTCTTCAACAAGGGCACAATATGTCGGTTGGCTATGATCCTTACTGGTGTAGGATCAATGAAGTTCTTGTCTGGATGTTGTATCATGGATGACAAAGTGGCTAATGCATCGGCAAACTCGTTCTGAATCCTGGGGACATGCCGAAACTCGATCTTCGTGAACTTCTTTCTCAATACCTGCACATGGTGCAAATATGGAAATATCTTGGAATTCTTGGTGGCCCATTCTCCTTCTACCTAGTGCACAAGCAAATCTGAATCACTGATTACTAGCAGCTCCTGAATATTCATGTCGATGGCCATGTTGAGTCCTAGGATGCAAGCTTCATACTCTTCCATGTTGTTGGTGCAGGGAAATCTGAGCTTGGCAGATACCGGATAATGTTGGCTAGTTTTCGATACCAAAACAGCTCCAATGCCGACTCCTTTGAAATTTGCCGCTCGGTCAAAGAACATCCTCCAACCGTCGTAGGAATCAGCAATATCTTCTCATATGAACAGTACCTCTTCATCGGGAAAGTGCGTTTTCAAGGCTTCATATTCTCCTCCCACAAGATCTTCAGCCAGATGATCTGTTAGTGTCTGTCCCTTGACTGCTTTCTGAGTCACATAAACAATGTCGAACTCGTTCAACAAGATTTTCCACTTAGCCAGCTTGCCAGTGGGCATGAGTTTTGAAAGATATATTTTAAGGGATCCATTCTTGATATGAGGTATATTGTGCAGGCACAGAAGTAGTGCCTCAGCTTTTGAGCTATCCAAGTCATAGCGCAACAGGTACGTTCCAGCAGAGAGTACCGCGCTTCATATGGAGTGAACTTCTTACTCAGGTAATAGATAGGTTGTTCCTTTGCCCCAGAATGCAGCTGAAGGCTCCATCTAGTACCACAAGGTAGAGTAGCAAGGGTCGACCTGGCTCTGGCGGGAGCAAGACTGGTGGTGTTGATAAGTACTCCTTGATCTTGTCGAAATCCTTTTGAATATATTTGGTCCAACTAGTTGTAGCATCTTCCTTCAACATATTGAAAATTGGCTCACATATGACTATGGACTGGGCTATGAACCGGCTGATGTAGTTTAGTCGTCCCAGGAAACTCATTACATCCTTCTTACTCTTTGGCGGTGGCAGCTCCTGGATGGATTTGACTTTTGATGGATCCAGCTCTATCCCTCGGCGGCTGACGATGAACCCAAGCAACTTTCCGGCAGGAACCCTGAATGCACATTTTGCTGGATTTAGTTTCAGGTTGTACTTCCGCAGTCTGTCGAAGAACTTCCTCAAATTTTCTCTATGATCTTTGTCTTTCTTGGATTTAATGATGACTTCGTCTACATACACCTCGATCTCCTTATGTATCATGTCATGAAAGATAGTAGTCATAGCCCTCATGTAGGTGGCCCTAGCATTCTTTAGACCAAACTGCATCATCTTGTAGCAGTACACCCCTCAGGGTGTAATGAAAGCTGTTTTCTCAGCGTACTCTTCGTCCATCCAAATCTGATGGTAACCAGCGAAACAATCTACAAATGACTGGAGTTCGTGTTTGGCACAATTGTCGATTAATATGTGTATGTTTGGAAGCGAGAAATCATCTTTTGGGCTGGCTCTGTTGAGATCCCGATAATCGACACAAACCCTGACCTTCCTATCTTTCTTCGGAACCGGCACGATGTTGGCTAGCCAAGTTGGATATTCGATCACTCTGAGGACCTTGGCGTTGATTTGCTTAGTAACCTCCTCCTTGATTTTCAGACTCATATCAGGCTTGAATTTCCAGAGCTTCTGCTTTACTGACGGACACATTGGGTTTGTGGGAAATTTGTGAGCCACAATGGATGTACTTAACCCGATCATATCATCGTACGACCATGCAAAGATGTCCTCGTACTCTTTCAAAAACTGTATGTACTTTTCCTTTTCTGATGGCGACAAGTGAATGTTGATGCGGGTCTCCTTGACGGTCTCGGAATCTCCCAAGTTGATTATTTCTGTTTCGTCTAGGTTGGACTTAGGCTTGTTCTCAAAGTCTTCTACTTCTCTGATGATTTCCTCGGGTATGACATATTCTTCTTCCAAATCACTATCCTTTTGTTGCGTTGTCTCATTACATGTCACAATCGTCGGTTCATCAAGACAGGAAATAGTAATGTTGTATAGATAAAGATATGAGAGGAAAATGGTAAAAATAAATATTGATTCATTGAAAGATAAAAGCGATTTTCAATAATTTAAACAACGTTTTTGGAACATTGGAGATTTTATTTAAAACAAAAATGAAAAAAGGAAATCATTTTCTTAGAAAACAAAATAAACAATGTTGTTCAGCCTTGCTACCCTGGGACTCGTTGGGCCCTGGATGGTCTGACAGTCCAATTCCTGAGGAATGAACCTTTCTCAACAGCTCGGATGGTAGGGTCTTCCTCCTCCTCCTCCTCCTCCTCCTCCTCAACAATTACACAACAATCCATGTCCTCATCCTCCAGAACAGGTTCCTTAAGGCTGCCAGTGCTTCTTCCTCTTCTGATCCCCATATGATGTCGGCATGTTGGAAGGTTTGACTCAGGTGCGGTATAGGCTTCTCCAATGGATAGTATGGGCCACGCCATGGTGGTGACCAGTCATTGTATTCTTGCCAGGTGTACTGATATCCCAAGCCAAAATTAGTGTCATGACGCTTCGACTGTATTGGCTTGGATATGCCCTGAAGATGTTTTCCCAGACCCTTGTCAGGCTCATACCCTCTCCAGTTCATCATACTTTCTATCTTGCTATCCTACCACTTATCTTTGTCGATTGCATTGACCCGCTCGATGTGGTGATAAGTTTCTCCACCGAGCCTTCTTATATTCTCAACCACCGGGACAGTTTGACGGTTGTAAATGGGGTTTCTCCCATCTCCATGGATAATCACTTCCTGGTGGTTCCACTCGAACTTCACTGCCTGATTCAAAGTTGATGCCACAGCCCCAGCGGCATGTATCCATGGTCGTCCTAATAACAGATTGTAGGATGCAGATATGTCCAGCACCTGAAACTCGACATCAAACCATGTAGGCCTCATCTGCAGACAGATATTGATCTCCCCGATGGTAGCCCTCTGAGACCCGTCAAATGCCTTCACGTTCATGGTCCCTTCTCGTATCTCGTATAGGCCTTTTCCCAACCTCTTCAGTGTTGTCAATGGGAAAATATTGAGACTGGATCCTCCATCGATCAGAACCCTGGTAATGAATTAGTCTTCTCATTGCATTGTTATATGTAGTGCCTTATTGTGACTCAAACCCTCAGGTGGCAGCTCATCCTCGTGGAAAGTGATCTTGTGACTTTCCAGTACCTGCCCCACCATATTAGCCATTTCTCTACTCGTGATGTTATTGGGCACATATGCTTCGTTCAATACTTTCATCAGAGCGCTCCTATGTGCTTCTGAATTCTGCAGCAGCGACAAGATAGATATCTGAGCAGGAGTCTTGTTCAGATAATCGATGACTGAGTACTCCCTTGCTTGTAATTTCCTCCAAAGGTCATCTGGGCCTGTTTCAATGATGGGAGGTCTGTTAGAGGCCTGTTTGCTAGAATCTCCCAAATGCTCAGGTGTGTAGACCCTTCCGGTCCTAGTCATACCTTGTGCAGCACCAGATTCTTCTATTTTAGTCTTTCCTCTTCTTCTAGCTTCAGCTACGTAATCCCAGGGCACAGCCTTGGTGTTGAAAGGCGGTGTGGTTGACACTGTCACTGTGAATGGTGTGGCTACCTTTACCTTGAATGGAATAGGTGCAGCTACAGGCGGTGCTACTTCAACCTTAAATGGGACTGATGTGGTTACCTCAACCTCCACTGGCGGCTGTATCTGCACTAAAATGGGATTGAGTGTGACTGCTGGTTTCTTGGGGTCGTCACCCTCTTTAATAAGTCCGATTGATCCCTCCGGATCCCATTCCTCATCCATCTCTATCACATTGACGCACTTCACCCCTGTGATCTGGGAGGGGGTTATTGAGGACATTAGGCATAGCCTCTTTTGCCTAGATGATTTTGTTGTAAATTAAGGTCTGGATCTTGTCTTTTAGTGTTCGGAATTCGTCAATGGTGTGCCCTTTCATGCCCAAATGGTATGCATAAGTCTTATTTGGGTTAACCCATTGGGATGAGTTTTTTGTGGCCACAGCAGGGATGTGAGTGACGTAACCAGCAGCCTTCAATCTTTCATACAGCTGGTCGAGGGGTTCAGCAATGGCAGTATATTGTTTGGGTGGTCTACGGTCGAAGTTAGGTCGTGATCTTAGCTAGTTTTAATGGGTTAGAGGTGACTGAAAATGAGATGGTTGGGAATTATAGGTGTGATAGGCAGTGGCTGGTTTGGAATATCTGGGAGATGAGGGTTGATATGTGGGTGGAGGTGATGGTTGATAGGTGGGTGGGGGGTGCTTGGTACATAAATGGGGAGGTTTGATATATCAGTGGAGTTTTGGGTCCTTGGGCAACCATTACTGCTCCCATGTCCTTCTTCTTAGATATACCACCGGACTGCAATGCTTTGTTGGTGGCCTGCAGTGCCTCAAAGTTTGTGACCATCCCACTTTTGATGCCTTCTTCGATCCTTTCACCAAGTTTGATGATATCAGAGAACTTATGATTTTCAATAACCATCAATCATTCATAGTATTGCAGATCCTATGCTCTAACAAAGAACTTGTTCATATGTTCCTCATCCAATGCCGGCCTGACTTTGGCTGCTTCCGGCCTCCAACAAGTAGCATACTCGCGGAAAGTCTCAGTAGGTTTCTTCTTGAGGTTCTGAATGTAAAAGACATCTGGTGCATTCTCTTTGTTGAACCTGAACTGTCCATGAAATCAAACGCCATACTCACCCAGTTGGACCATTTCTTAGGATCCTAGCTTATGTACCAGGACAAAGCATCTCCCGTGAGACTCCTCATAAAAAGCTTCATCCGGATCTTTTCATCCTTTCTGACCCCGACGAGCTTATCACAATTGGTTCTTAGATGAACTCTGGGATCACCTGTACCATCAAACATCTCGAACTTGGGAGGTTTGTAACCCTCTGGCAGTTCTACATCCGGCTGTATGCATAGGTCTTCATAGTTCAGACGTTTTATCCCTTTTCCTCCTTCTACACCTTGAACTCGACTGGTCAACTTCTTGAGCTCCTCGACCAGGTTCTTAATGAGCATGTCCTTCTCAGCGGATTTTGGTGCATAGGAGATGGGTTGAGTGGAGTGAGGTAAGGTCTCCACATATATGGGATTGTCTTGGTGACCTGGCGTTTGAGTATAGTGGTGATCGTTGGTGGAATTCTGGGGTTCAGGAATGACTGGTGGAGTGTTTTGTGGAGTGTGGTAGGTGTTTGGGTGGTACTGTGGTGGGATAGTTTGATTTTTTGGTGGAGTTACGTAATGGTGAGGTGTAAGAGGATTTTTTGGGCGCTTATTGGGTGTGCTTTGAGGTGGTGCGGGGTTCTGGGTGTTTGGATGACTGACGTATGGGTCGCTGAGTGAGAAAGATAAGTTTGCCACATTACGTACATGCTCAAGCTCACCTTGGAGTTCCAGTATTTTCTGTTCGAGCCGTGAAACTGCATCATTTGGGGCCTGAGTACCCCGACCATCAAAAGTTTCTACATGTTCAACTTGTGTGTTGTTTTCCTTTCTAGTGTTGTTCAAATCTTCCATCTTCGCTTTTCCCTTGCCTTTTGGTGGACTAGGAGGAGGAGAAGGTGGAGGGCCTCTGGATATGATAAGCTGATGATGCCAGTATGCACGAACCAACCTTTGGGGAAGGGGAATAATTAAAAGAAAGAAAGAAAATAAAAACAAAAGGTATCCAAGTCAGTAAGGATTCTTAAAAAAGTACTTTGCAGTTTTAAACACATATTGCGGGAATGTAAATTCGCGTCCTAATTTGGGAGCCTCGTTGTGCCCGAGGTGGGCCTAGCGACAAGTTGATTTGGAGAACTTTAGTTGCCAGTAAATGCCTCATTTCATTAATATAAAAATAAGCGAATCCCAAAACGACACTAAGATAGTAAAGATAAATCACTATTGGCACTTGGTCTTATTACATTTAGGAAAGAAAATAAATCTAGCCTATTTGGTCCCAGAAGGACCTTCCCTAGACTCGATCTTCCTGACTCCATCAACCAGGTTCCCCAGCTCGCGCAGACCCAGCAACAGGTAGGCTCTAGCCAGATGTCCTCCCTCGCTCCCTTCAGCATTATGGCAGTTGTCGATATTTTTTATGATTTTACCCTCTAGCTCCACCAAACCTTGCTCCAGATATTCTAACCTTTTATTGGCGGTGATAGCCATTTCCTTCCACTCCTCGATCAGCCTCATGTTTGCCTCGTGTATCTCCTGATGTTCAGTCTCAGAGTCATGAACCCTCTTGCCCAGTCTGTTATATTTGACTTGGGCCTATACATATTCATCTATGACCCTATTTCTTCAACCGGTTCCTGTCTTCACTATCCCATCTAGGTTGTCTTCTAACCATGCTGGGTAGAAGGGTGCACATCCAGCGTGATACTTGTCTAGCTCGATGGTGTTTTTCTCCACAATGATCTTGCAGTGCCACATATGCTGAGCTTGGCACCTGCAAGGGATGTCGTCATCTTGAAAGTCTGCTCTGAAGTGGCTCATTTTTGTAACCCTTGGTATGACGTGCTTCCTACCTGCTTGTCTCATCACCCGGATGGGAACATAAGGGTATATTCCCCTCAAACCGATCAACACTAAGTGAGGAGCGTCCCTGGACCTGATGATGAATTCGTCCGTTGGGAACCATTTAAACATCCATTGCACTTACTCTTCGTTCAGATTGTCGAAGAACTCTACCCATTCTTTGGCACTTTCTGGCTGAGCACACCTATCCGGAATGTAAGTCATCCGCTTGGGGTGATGGAAGGCAATATGGTCATTCCAAGCCCTTCGCTGAAATTCTTGGCGATACTGACCCTTTTGAAGATGTTCCAATACCCATAGTTGTAGTAGCAGATTGCAACCCTCGAAATGCTTGGACCTTTTTTGACAGCATTCTAGAGCCCGATAGATGTCGGCTATGATCATAGGGACTGTAGTGTATGCTTGTCCCTCAATTCCCTCAATTAATGTCTTGGCGACCATGGCTAGTCTAGCATGGATTCTTTCCCTTTTCATCGGGAACACTATCAGGCCCAAGAAACACACAATGAACACGAACACTCTGCGGCGGATGTGACCCAGAGAAGTGATAGAAAACACATCATGGAATGTATGGTAAGACTTGCTATGGTGGTACCTCTCGTACAGATATTCGAAGGGTATATAGGACTTCTTCAAACACTCCAAGTCATTATTTTTCTTCAGACCCATCATCTTTAATAACCCCTTCCCAGTGCGGTTCCCTGGTACCAATAGCCCAGGGTTGTCCCAAGGCAATCCAGAAAATCCCCAATTTCTTCCAGGAGTGGTGTCATTTCTATATCCCCGAAATGGAACACAGCCCTCTCGCTGTCCCAGAATAGAGTTGCAGCTTCGATCAGCATATTGTTTGGCTGAATGTCTAGCAGGGAATGTAAATTTCCCAAGTGTTTTCTCACATGTTTCTTATCACTTGAGGAAAGATCCTCCCACCAATCTAGTAGCGGTGGTGGTATGTTGCTGACTATACCGAATCTGGGGACCTCGTGCCTCATTTTCTGCAAAACAAAAAGGTTAGGCCCTTTTCCCCCACCTGATTCGGCTATTTATACATTCATGATTAGCATATTGGCATTTAATTCTCCAAATTAATGCACAGAACGTGGTTGTGTCCGTTGGGATTATGGAAACCCCGGTGGACTTTGGATAAGGCTTGTCTTAAAGGGTTATTATGTGAACATATTAACCCGACTAATTTTGACCATGATGCATGAACAATTATAATAAGAGTAAGGTTACTACGGGGGTCTAGACTGGTACCCTCAAGCGGACAACTTGAGGGGGAAAGGCACGAAACCGTTGACTGCACCACTGATCGACTAGTTTTACCGCAAATAAGCGTTTCCGAATTTAAGGGTAATAAATTGGAAGAGCGCAACTACTCATCAAGCATTGCTATAGGATTGTTTAGGCACGAGTGGAATATGATGTTGAGCATGATTTATGCAGCAATAAATAGCATGTTATCACGTATTTGCACGTTAGGAAAGCGATAAGAACAACATTTTAATTGAAAGACAGTTAAGAATGAAAACAAAGAAACAAGTCAGTTTCGTATTGAGGAAATAAATACTTGAAAATAAACAGTTAAGTTGGCATAAAAGGGAAAAGGGTGCAGGTATTAACAAAGGAAAGCATGTTTAGACTAATTCACGAAGCAATTTGTTATGGTAAAAGCCTAGAATTCCCCAGCAAAGTCACCATGTTGTCGCGCCCCCTTTTTCTCATGAAATCGGGTTTCGACATTCATTTTGGACAACTCATTTCCTTTTGGGAAAGGGGTACAAGAAGTTGACGAGTCGCCACCTAACGGATTAAGGTACATTAGGGCACCTATTACAAGTAACTCATGAAACCGGTTTGTGTTACCAAAGATTGGGTAAGGTCTTGAAATTACCCTTAGGGGAAGGTGTTAGGCAGCCCTTGAGGTCCACAACGGTGGGTCCCGGCCAAACTTACTTTGTGAATTATTCATTTAACAGATAAGCAATCTAAGCACACATATATAAAAAGGATAGAGGAATTTTAAAAGATAAGCAGTCTAAGCACATATATTTAAATAAGATAAGGGAAATCCTAGGTTTGTTAGCCTATAGTATCACATCTGTACAATACCCGGTAATCCTTCCTCAACTAGAGAGGCTACACGTGGTATTAGCGCACAAGTCATCATATCCTTTTACTACCCAATTACCCTCCCTTTAGCAGTTATATAAGCGATTTTGATTAACGAACTCTAAGTGTGCATTACCCGTCCCTTCCTTGTGGCCCTGGAGGTGTTTAGGACCTCTAATTTTAGGCAGTTCTAGACTCTCCTAAGGTGTTTAAAAGGAAAAATCTAAGAGATAACAAAGTACAAATAGGATTGTCAAGTAAGAAAACCATTAAGGGGGCTCATGTTAGCCTCCACAGATAAACAGACAATTAGCACGTCTCAAACACAGATTTCAGATATTTCAGAAAAGACCCTAGAACATGATATCTAGGTGAGCATGACAAGTAGGGAGTATGCAGCATTATCTTAAAGCAAAGTAACAGAAACTTAATCAGTTTGCCTACTGATTTTAGTACCTGTTGAATTCGGGCAGTTCACAAATAAGCAAAGCACAATTTTTTACAGCTTTTATGATACCTTAATTACCTAAGGCTTGCCTAGGCGTGGATCTGTAATACCCTATAAACATGTTGTCTAAATGTGATCAGAATTCTGGGAATCAGTTAAACAGCTTGAAATTATTAAGTCCTATAGGCACGCTGGTCTAGGTGTAGATCATCAAGAAACTGATTTCATGCATACTTATCCTATAACATGGTGTCTATGTGTTGGGGTTGTTTTTAAACATATTAATAGACATGACTGTTATTTATTTATACGATATAGACATGATTTAAATCGGATGCAAATACACTCCTAAAGCAGGATTTCTAGTGCACGTAAAGAATGGACATTTTATTAGGCAGAATTACAACAGTAACTTAATAACAAGATTTCTAAGTGATTATGCAAAAGCAGAATTTCGTGATAAATGAAGTGATGAGCCTATAACATGTTTTTTCTAGTATGCAAAACCAGTAAACATAATTATCCTAAGGCAAGATTTCTATTGCAAATAACACAACATGCCTATGACATCATTTCTAATGCAAGTAACATAATATAGGCCTAAAGGCATGATTTCTACTCAATATAAACTTAAAGCATAATTTCTACCCCGTTTCCCCACAAAATCATATAAGAATCCCTCCCTTTTTTTACTAATTTCCCTCTTGAGGTTTAGGTTTTAAAAAATTGAAGAATGAATGAAAATCCCATCTAAGTCCCTTTTACCCAGATGTGGATGTCGCATTTGCTACCTAGGCTTCGCAATAGCGAAGCTCGCAAATGCGAAGGTACCATCGCAAATGCGAGGACCTTCACCTTTATGTTGACTTTGCAAATGCGAAGGGTATGTCGCATTTGCGACAATTGGGCAATCGCAATGTCGGATAGAGGTTCACATTTGCGAACATGGCCTTTCCAGACCCCCTTCGCAGTTGCGATGAAAATCTCGCAATTGCGAGAACGTGCTGGCCCAGGCCTTCTTCAAAATTGCGACAGAAATCTCACAATTTCCAGGCCTGCTTTGTTCGCATTTGTGAAGCCTGATCTCGGAATTGCGAGATCAGAGGCCTGCAACAGGTAGTTTACACCAGCATAATTTTCCCTAGGTCCTAAATACCCCGTAGCCTATTCGAAACTCACCCGAGCCTTCGGAGACCAAACATGCACACAAGTCTAAAAATATCATAAGGACTTTCTCGTGCGATCAAATCACCAAAATAACGCCTAAAACTATAGATTTAGCATAAAAACTCATGAATTTCTCAAGAACACTTCAAGTTTCTATTTTCTCAACCGAGGGTCCGAATCACGTCATATAAACTCCGTTTCTCACCAAATTTCACATACATGACTTATATCTTATAATAAACCTGTACCGGGATCCAAAAACAAAATATGGGCCCGATACCATCTAGATCAAACATAAATAAATATCCTTAATTCCTTTGAATTTCAGTCCTAAAAGTTTCATCAAAAATTCATTTCTCGAGTTAGGGACCTCGGAATTTGATTCCAAGCATACGCCCAAGTCCCATATTTTACCATGGACCTTCCGGGACCGTCGGAACACGGTTTCGGGTCCATTTACTCAAAACGTTGACCAAAGTCAACTAAAAATCATTTTTAAAATCTCAAAAATTATTATTTCACAAATTTCCATATAATGCTTTCTGGATTTTCTCCCTGACTGCGCACGCACATTGAGGTGAGTAAAAATAAGGTTTTTAAGGCTAACGAGCGCGGAATAGAGTCTTAATTCACAAGATGACCCTTTGGGTCATCACAGAGGCCATTGATGATCGAGACCAAACATGATAGACATCGAGCAAGACCAAAGATAGCCTAATAACGGAAAGACGAGATATCCATGACCGGTCGAGGATCGTGGCAGAAATCTCGGAACGGATCAAATCAATAATGGTTATTTAGCTAATTATGAGATTTTCTTTTGTAATTAGAATTGTACCATAAGTGAAATTCCTCTACTATATAAAGGGGGCTTCTAATCATTTGTAATCACCTAAAGTCTCCAAAAGGCGCACTTAACCTCATTCGATGATGGGGTTGGGGCAATTGACCGATCCTAAGCTAAATCTAGCTCTGATGGTGTGTCCGCGGGTCCCTTCCTCTCAACGTCTGAAAGAACACTCTAATGGCAAGTCGGGCTAATTCTAAACATTCGCATATCAAAGCAATGCAATATTCTTTTCTCTCTTAAACTCTCTTGTTCTTCAGCTCAGTTCATATTACTTAATTCTCAGCCGGTTCGAGGGCGATCTAGCTCGAGGGACAAGCTGCATTTTATATTGGTTTGCTTACTTTACTGTTAGTTTCTAGCATCAATCATCATAGTTATCAATTTTTTCTAGATGAAATCACATATCCTTAAAACCACTTATAAGTTTTATTGTTATCCGATTTTAAGGGTAAACATGAATGACTGTTTGGACATAATTTTTCATAACATATTTCACTTATTCTTCTTCTTTTATTTTTCTTTTTTGAAAAAAATATAAAATGTGACTTATACCCATAAGTTCTAAAAACTATCAAAAATTTCAATAATGTCAAACAAACAAACTTGCTAATCCCGTATATGTAGAACCTTCATCAATATAATTCATTATCATTATCACAAACCATAGTCCTGAACATAGATAAGTTTGGCACAAAATTATTATTTTTATAATGAACTACATAATACACTATCCTAAAATCATAACTTGATATTTTAATATCAACTGCTAATAACACAAATACTAGCTGCTATAATTCGTCAAATTAATACTAAAGATCCGTCAGTCCAAAAGAAAATGATAGTAATTAGCTGATGGATTACTTGGGACATAATAGATGGTGAGCTTTTTTATAAAATACAAAAACTTTGGGGTAATTTTTAAAATTATTAAAAAATCAAACAGTAATAATTTGGGCCAAAAACAAGTCCAATTAGTTTTGAGATCTGGAAATTTTGTTCCCAAAATCTGGCAAAACATGGATAAAATCTATAAACTAACATATTTTGCCAATTTCTTTTGGGAAATTTGGCAAAATCTATGGCCCAACTGGAGGCTTACATTCTTGAGCTAAGAGTCTATCGGAGACAATATCTCTATCTTCGCAAGGTAAGAGTAAGGTTTGCGCATATATTGTCTTTCCCATACCCCACTTGTAGGATTACATTGGGTTGTTGTAGTTTTATGTCACGTAGTTATCTCTCTCTCTCTCTCTCTCTCTCTCTCTCTCTCTCTCTCTCTATATATATATATATATATATATATATATATATATATATATAAAGTACAAATGCCCTTAGCAAAATATCGTTCACCTTTTTTACTCTTTTAAAGTTAATTTTTACATTGGACAAATAGTCATTTAAATTATTTTTCTAATATTTAACACATAAAAATTAATTATATTTGTGTATTAATTCAATCCTTATTTGAACTAGATATGAAATCATAATATTTTGTACAATTTTCCCTCTGTTAGGTATCGTGATGGCACCTGGTTTTAGGGATTAGGTAAGCCTAACATTTACTGAATGACAACAATGAATAAATAACATCTAACAATTCTTGAAATGAAAATCTCTATAAATTTACAATTTCCAAAACCGGTAGTACAAGTCATAAGCTCTACAGAGTTTGCTACATTTTTCTAAATACAACTGTATGAAATAAAGTAAACAGTGTGAATTCAGATCAGAAATGTGACTCCAAAGCCCGCGAACGCAGCAGCATGTTTACCTTGAGTCTCCACAGCAACAATCCACACAGCTAGCTAATGATCCACTGACTTTGAAATACATGGATCTGCACGAAAAAAATATGCTGAAGTGTAGTATGAGTACACCACGGCGGTACCCAGCAAGTATCAAGACTAAACTCAGTGGAGTAGTGACGTGGAACAATCAAGACACCTACTGGACTAAATAACCTGAACAAGTATAAGTATAGGAACAACAGATTATGATATCTACATAAAGACTACGCGAGGTGGCAATTAATGCGGTAACTGCAGTAAGGAAGGAAAACAACAACAATCAGCGAAGCACCATAATAATGACATAGAAGAATGAACGGAAACACAGCCTAAATCTGATAATTACAGATTAAGAAAGGACAAGTAACAACTCAACAAAACAACCGCTTTCACACCAGATTTTAGTCAATAAACTCCACGAGGTACCTAACCTCAGACTATTCACAACTCACGGGTTCCAATACCTTAACCCTAACACTTGGCATCATGTACCCTCAATACACTTCATAACCGCACTGACGACTCGTGTCAAATAGAGTCATTCTCACATAGAAAGCAAGTAAATAAGGGTGTGCATTTATACTCAACAATATCAAGAAAACCTCTTAACCGATAAGAGTGCTCAAATATGTGTATGTGTGTGCAAGTGTCCTAACATACTTCATACTAGCTAGTAAGTATAAGAAAGAAATGGACAGCACGTACAATACTTTCTCACAACCTTCCACAAGATAAAGCTCACATGGGTTAGTGTACCACTACACAAACATCAACAACAAGAATGCCCCCAGGCCATCACAAGTCATCACAAATCAATCCCTGACATTGCCCATCTTGTCTCGCCACGTGTGTAATAGTAAAGTAAAGGCCCCCTTGTCTCATAACACGTGCATAATAATATTCCCATATTATTTCGCCACAAGCGCAACACACACACACACACACACACACATATATATATATATATATATATATATATATATATATATATACTGCCTTTTCATGGCGCATGTGCAAACATCAATAGTAACAATAGCACGGCTGAAATCTCGTGCAGCCCCATAACAACAACTGCATGACAGAAACCTTGTGCATCATAGTAATAACAACCGCACAGCAGAAATCTCGTGTATCACCACAACAAGTACAACAACAATAATGACAATAATACAAGGTACGACAAGTAAGTCAACTCGGAAATTCCAAAACTCAAAGGAACAGAGGAACTAATTCACAAGGAGTAGCCATAATAGAGAATGCTAGTCATAATAAGAACATCTCAACAAGAAAATAAACACTATGCATCAACGGTCCACAATATACAGTTCGACGACGAGGGAACTAATACAAGTCGAATAATTTCAAATAAGGACAAGTCAACTAAATTATAGGATATCTAACTTCTTTTTAAGGTGGGGCAATTAGGAAAGAGATACAACAAATTCAATAAGGATAAGTAGCGGAAAGATAATCATAGCCTCAATTAAGGGTGAACAATTACAGAAGAGATAATTATACTTCAAATAAAGATAACATGGCAATAGAAGAGATAAAAATGCCAGTGAAGGCACAGATGAATCAAATAAGCAACAAGAGTGGATCATGAAGCAATTAATTCTAATTAAAGCAGGTAGAAGCGAAACTAGTAAGTAAGAAACGTAATCATAACGAGAACAACTATATATTCAGTGAATACAAGGACCTTAGAACCCTAAAAAGATAATTTTCCACAAATAAGTCTGAGCACGTACTCGTCACCTCACGTATATAGATTACAATTAGCATAGAAGACTCAAATCCTAAGGGGTAGTTCCTCCACACAAGGTTAAGCAAGATACTTACCTCAAAAAAGACAGAACGATACTCTAAAATGAACTTCTCGGGTGAAATTAACTCAGGACGGCTCAAATATAACCAAAATAACTTCAAAGCGCAAATAGAACTCATAAGAAACTATTTTGGATCGTAAATCCTCAATCTTTATCAAAATCTAAAAATCGACCCCCGGGACCGCACATCGGAACCCGACAAATTTCACAAAACCCGAACACACGTTCCGATATGAGCTCAACCGTACTAAAATTATCAAATTTCGATACTATTTGGTCCCTCAAATCATCATTTTTCATTTTGAAGTTTTTTTTTTCAAAACCTCCATTTTTCTCAACTCAAAATACAATTTAAACGATAAAAATAAAGATAAAATCATGGAATATAATAAATTCTAGGTGAAGAACACTTACCCAATCGATTTTCTCCCCATAAAGAAGCTCCCAAAACCGAGGTGTAAAACTCAAAATATGAAGAAAATGGCAAAACACTCGAATATAAACTCTATGTCCAGGACTTCCGCATTTGCGGACAAATAAGCACATATGCGCTATCGCATTTGCGAGAAACGTTCGCATCTGCGAACTCAAATGACCAGCCTAGTGGCCGCACCTGTGCAAAAGGGAGTCGCACCTGCGACACTGCAAAAGCGCACAGGTAGACGTAGAAGCGTAACTCTCCGCATTTGCGATCAATAGGCTGCAAAAGCGGCCATCGCATCTGCGACCAACACTCCAAAAAAGCGAAGCTCCCCCTCAGTCCTCAACATCACAGAAACGACTCTGTATCTGCGATCAAACTTCCGCAGATGTGGTACACCAGAAGCAAACCTAAACACAAGCTTAAATATCATCTGATGCTCGTCCGAAACACACCTGGGGTCCCGGGACCCCGTCCAAACACACCAACAAATTCTATAACCTAATACGGACTCGCTCGAGGTCTCAAATCACATCAAGCAACGCCGAAACTACAAATTGCACCATGAATCGAACTTATGAACTTTCAAATCTTCCAACTTCTAAAACTCACGCCGAAACCTATCAAACCAACCCGAAATGACGTCAAATTTTGCAGGCAAGTCCCAAATAAGATAACGGAACTATTCCAACTCTCGGAATCGCATTCCGACCCCGATATCTTCAAAGTCAAATCTTGGTCAAACCTCTCAACCTTCAAAAACTTCAACTTTTCCAACTTTCACCAAAATGCTCCAAATTACCCTACATACCTCAAATCCAAATCCGAACGCACGCTTAAGTCCAAAATCACCATACGAAGCTTTTGGAATCATCCAATACCCATTCCGGAGTTGTTTACACAAAAGTCAAATTTCCGGTCAACTCTTACCGCTTAAGCTTCCAAGCTTGAATCCTTATTCCGATTTGACTCTGAATCATCCGGTAACTGAATTCAACCACGCACTCAAGTCGATACACATAATACGAAGCTGCTAAGGACCTTATACTGGTGAACGGGACTTAAATTCTCAAAACGACTAGCCGGGTCGTTACATTTATCTTATATAAATTATTGAAAAGAAAGGAAAAAACCTACATAACTTTACCAACGTCGTCCC
>ML390983.1:130046-152641 GCA_005239525.1 Nicotiana knightiana
CCCCCCCCCCCCCCCTAACAAATCACTTCATTAACAAGATATACATAACCTATTATAGTTTTAGTTCTACATTTGCCGATGAAATACTACTACGAATGAAGTAATGTTCACCTGGAATAGAAATTTTGAACTTAGAACTGTCTTTTGACTATTGTCTTTAATAGTTTATAGAAGAACAACGAAGTATTTAATTAGTAAAAGGCTAATTTTCAATGTCATAGAGCTATTTGAATCTGCACGGGAGAAATAATAAAAGAGTATCTCATTTGTGAATATCATAAAGTTATTATGCAATTTAATGATCCAATAATTTCTATTTTTAGAATGATCCAATAATTTCTAATTTTTAGGACTTTAAAATCAAATAAAATTATTCAAAAAACTAGTAATAATTAACACTTTAAACTATTAAATTTTTTTACCTTATATGAATTATCTTATTGAAGTCCGTTAATCATTAGCACGTTATTTCTATGATTGGAAGTCTTATTTAGTGTCATAACTAAAGAAACTTGTAGTAGCAGTAGTAATTATTTATGGGTCATCAATCAGCATGGAAAAATGGTGGCGGACGAATAAGTCATATCATCTAAGGGACCTCCCATTTATCGTCTATGTGGTGTCTGTACGCTATCTAATCTTGTACGACGATACATCCATCTTAATATACTAGATGGTCGGGGCCGTGCATATGCGTGACATCAATGCATGTATTATTTGCACAACTACAGCCTAACATAGGAGATTCAAGCATCAGCTTTCTACTTATGTGAAGTAAATTATTGAAGGAAACTTTAAATTTATTTCAGGTGTCCACATTTCATATTTCACACATCTATTCGAGGGCCTCTTGCCAAAGGGCAATGTAGAAATGTGTTGTTTAGTCTCAAAATTTCCCATTCAAACTTATCCTTGTCTACAAGCTTCATCCAGAAGTAGATTAGGTTCTTTCATATGACAACTAATGGATCAGAACTTGGATCCCTATCTCGGGAGTTGACAGAAACAAAGGACTTATGTAATTTCTTTTCTGACATTTACCATCTTCATCTTCCCCAGAAATTATCAAAAACCTTCTGTTGTACTCTAACGACCGATCCACTTGGAAAAATACAATGTACATTACCACCACGAAATTTTACCAAACCAATAGACAAACTATTATGTACATTAACACCGCACACGAATGCCATTATCCTGCATATATTTTTAAAAGGAAGTAAAGAACGACATGATATAGAATTTTCTCTTACTAAAATGAATTTATATGAAAAGTTCTCAAGATCAGAGTTGTACCTCACTATTTTTAACAGGACTTACACTTGTAGTAGGTTTTGGTAAAGGATTTGATTTCTTCAATTTACGGTTCTTCTCTTTTTTCTTACGGTTAGAAGCACCAAGTATTTCCTTGTTTTGCTTTGGCAAGGAATTCAAGTTTTCGCCCTCTAGGAGCTCATACTTTGCACAGTCAAGAGCAATAATCATGAGTAACTCCAGTAATTTTCTTAATATACGATAAAGAGTATTAACAGATTCTAATGAACTAAAAAATGGTTTTTCACCGCCAGGAGACTCGCCAACAGTACTCAGACATGCCAACAGCACAGTGGAGACATCCTGAAGCATAAGCAAACAATCAAGTAACTGTTTGAATGAACATGAAACTCCAAACACTGATGCATGACACGTGCTCTGTGGAACTCTTGCATCTGATCCTCTGAAATTCACAAAGTTCCTTCGTTTAGACAAAGTAGTGTCACCCCGCAAAGGTTGTTGTAGCGTCGAACTGCACAGGCAAGTTTATCCACTTTAAACTCCTCGTGCCTCCTTCAAAGCATCAACAATCTGAAAGACATAGTTGAAGATTGGATGGACAGCTTAAGCTTGTGTCAAATTCTGAAGAGCACCTGTAAACTATGCAGGAAGAGTAGATGACCCGTCCAACAATCTGAAGCTTAAATAGCCATACTGCTAACATCTCAGTCATTTAATTGACTATGTCAGGAAGAATAGGAATGCTATGAGAAACATACCTAGAAGGATATACCATTAATGTAATAGTTGCCATTTGTGAAAAGATATGATTTATGGAAACATATCAAACCAAAATCAAACAAATATAACTGGTATGTTATATTAAATTACTTGCACCTATAATGCATTATTTTCTAATATTATAAATGATTTTGCCTACTCTAAGATCTACCTGAACCAGATATATCACGGCTATAGAGAATAAGATATGGTAGCCACAGGCTGGCCAAGTATAGAAGCAACTTGCAACGAAGGACATATAGCAGTTCAATTGTTATTGCAGTTCCTCCTTTATTTGTCTCAAAAACACTTGAGTAGACGAACGGAGAACTACTCTGTTAGAAGCATATACATGTATTGATGCTACTACTACTATTTGTACAACAAATCCTTGTACTTCTTCAGCTTTGAGATAATATAATATAATTATCCTTCAAGCAAAAAAATTAATTTTACCCTTCCCCCAAAAAAAAACAGCCAAAGCTAATGCTTAGATGTGGACATATATAAACCCTGTACTCTATTCTATGAAAATACAGAAAAGCATCTTAGTTAAAAAGCGGATGATTTGATAGTTTAGTTAATTCTTCGGTCACATATGCTTGCATTTTATACTCTTTTACTTTTCCAAATCAAAGAGAGATGCCCATCATTCCTTTAATTTTCTTTTCTACATCGCAGCTTATTTCTTGATACAAATCCTAGCCTACTTGCAAATCTCAGCCTACTTACTGTGCAGATAGATTCTTGCGAACTCTGAAATGTATACTTTCTATTTAACTAGATATTTGCTATTTGTCACGCCCCGAACCATGGCCTGGGTGTAACACGGCACTCGGTACCTGACTACATGTGACCGAGCGAACCAACTGTATGGCTGGATCAACATGTGGTATAATTGTAAGCTAGATATAAATATACAACATAATGATCTGCTAAAGAGTCTGATTGAAATATCATGGATGCGGAAAATACTGAAAAGTCTGCAAGTATAAACGAGTAGCCGACAAGGCCAATACATAAAAGCCTGCTAACATCTGACTGACTGAACTATAGTCTACGAAGCCTCTAAAGAATACTGAAATGCTAACCGTTACCGAGACCAGGCCCCCGGTATACCTTATTAACTGAAATACTATAATGACCGAAAAAGGGAGGGATAATGCCCCGAAAGACTGGGGCTCACCAACAGCTGATACGAGATGTCCTAGCAAGCAGAGTCGTCAACCAGTAAATCGTTTGAATTGGACTGGTATGTAAAACAACTGAAGGAAAGAATTGTAAAAACTGAAACTGATAATTGATAACTGAACTAAACATAGGAAGTAAGGTTATAAATACTCCCTCTTCTGAATGATGAACCAATTGTTTATCTGAATAAATAGACTGCGGCCCCAGGCCCAATATATATATATATATATATGTGTGTGTGTGTGTGTGTGTGTGTGTGTGCGCGCGCGCGCGCGCGCACAAACTACGGCCTCGGGCTCAAGTATACGTATACATAACTGCGACCTCAGGCCCAAAATGCATAAAGCATAAACTGCGGCATCGTGCCCAAATACAGGTGTTCAACATTCAGGAACTGAGAATCATACTGTAATACATCATACTGAAATACTGAACCATATTGAGTTACATGATACCGGATAATGAATAGGACTAGACTGAGATGTGTATTCATAATAAGTTGATTTGTCATAACTGAAACTCATAGAATATTGAATGACTATGAAACTATGCCATCTAGAGAATAGAAGTTCTACGACTATTCAAGGAACTAAGGCATAATTACTTTATGAGGAAACTAGTAATAATCATAGTTAATGAGGCGTAGGGAGAATCATACACATTCCCAAACGTAAAGAGTTAGCCTCACATACCTTAATTTCCTCCTCGTGAGCGTAATACAACATTTGTGAACCCTTTCAACTTTAATCTATAGCAATACAAGTCAACGGGATTCCATATTAGCTATGATACTCATGTTTCGGTAACTTAAGCATTTTATCAAACACTAGGTGGGAATAAAGCTTCATAATCCTTATTAATGGTGTCTCTACACCCAATAACTCATTCTCTTGCTCCTAGATAAATTCTAAAGTCTCAAATGGTTATAATTAACATTATCCTTTATCACCCATAAGGTAAACAACACCCTTGACCAATATAATCAACAATCAACACACCAAACTTATAACCGTTCATCCTTTTCTATCAAACCCATCAACTCATATCTCATGAACTAGGGTCTATAATCATTAAACCAATGCTAGAATCAATTAGAGGGTGAGGACATTACCTCTTTGAAGTTCAATCCCCTTGAATTCGAGTTCTAGGGTTCCGTCTCTCAACAAATGATGTCCTAATCGAATATCTAATGATATGGAGGGTTTACCCATGTTAATAAGATGTTGGAAAATTAAAATTAACTTAGAATCACCATTAGAACTTACCTTGGGTGGTGGAGGGACCCTTAAGGAGTTAGGTTTTTGTGAGCTCCCCTTTCTGGCACAAGTTTTTTTATTTTGGGGCTGTGGGGGACGAAATAGGGCTTTAAAAATGACTCCCCAAGACCGCCCCTTCGCACCTGTAGTCCTGACCGCTGAAAATGGCAGGAACACTGCCGCATAACTGCGGTCGCGGTCGGGGCGCGGACTTGCGCGGAGATCGCGCACTGTTCTGTAAAACGCACATAACTTTTTTCACAGAGATCCGTTTGGGCTCCACAATATATCGTTGGAAAGCTATTTCAAAGGCCTACAACTTTCATGTTTTGAGTTTTCCAGATACCTTATACGTTTTTCACTAAACCTCCTGCAAGACTGATCCTTTGCAAACTTCGTAGATTTTATCGAATCTTGAATACCTCACTCTTCGTCTTGATTCTAAAATAACTATTTCCACCCATACTCATACCAATAGAACTTCACATGTCCAAAATATAACTTTACTACTCATTTAACACATTCATACCTAAGCCGAATTTACGGGGTGTTGCACTATTCCAAAGTCTATGCCATTATCTCTTTCCATGAAAGGAAATGACACCATATATACAAATTGAAATAAATTGTAATCTCACCAAATGAACTCGTAGTACATTGAATGCAACAATGTAGCACCAACGAACAAACAAGGACCAAATTGCTAGGCGGAAAAAAAAGGCTCAACGTAAAAGTAGTACCAGTGATTTGCAGCCTTTCCTAAGCCGAGAAGAAGAATCTTCACCCTCGATGTCTCATCCAACTTTCTCCACCAATCTACACCCCCTTCCTCCAAAACGCATTAGCAATTCACTCTCAGACTACCATCGAATTCAACCAAAATAAGAAACAATTATATAACTCAAACATGCACCTACATATATAATTTTAAAATTCAGTACATATCTTGGTAGAAAACAATTCACTCTCGGACTACCATCTAATTCAGCCAAAATAAGAAACAATTATATAACCCAAACATGCACCAACACATATAACTTTAAAATTCAATACCTACATGTGAAATTGAGATACCCACTCAAACATACATGTAAAAACTGAAACATACCCACTCAACTCCACTACCAAGAAGCTAGCGCAACATATAAAGAAAGAGGGGAAACTTACCAAAATATAGAAATATTGCAGAAGCCAAGACAAACTGGAAACAGAAGTGTTAAATCTTGAAGCATAATCAGAAAGGAAGCCACACGAGCAAAGAAAACTGTATAGAAAGGATGAGCAAGAAAAAAAACGGTTAAATGAAAGACAATGTGCGGAGAAATTGAGAGAGATAAGTACTAAGCTTCTGTGTGTTTAGCCGCCATCGTTGTTTGGCGCAGGGAGCTTGGAGGGGAGACATGGATGCTTTTGTAAGAAATGGGTATGGGATGATGAAAATCAATGAAGAAAGTTGAAGCTTTTTCGAACAAATGGGTACGGAACAGTGAAGCCAGCCTATGTCGCACAATAAAAATATTGAATGCATTGTCATCTCTCAATAAAAGGGCCGTAACTGAATACCAAAATACCTATGGAAAACAATAATATTATAAATGTGACCTTCGTCGTACCACCATTCTTTTTTTTTTTTTACGAAAGGAAACACAGATTATTTTACTAAACAAAGTATTACATAGTCTGTGAGGACATTACCATTACCTAACTTGGCAAGGCTATTACAAACAGCAGAAGAAAGATACTTGGTACTATTACTGATTCCCTGTTTGTCCCTGTTTAATTCAACATCAACAAAAAGGGATGGACGAGCATGGTAAAAGTATTTAGCTGGGATAAAGTCTTTAACAGCTTCCCTAGCTAGGAGGTGCTCTACTTCATTTCCTTCTCTGAAGTTATGTCCCAAAGTTGGGAGCTTCGGTTGGTGCATTAACAACTTGCATTCAAACATAGTTTAGATATGATTTGGTTGTTTTCATATAAGAGATTAATGATTTCCGTTGAGTCTGTTTCAATCTATGTTGGGGAAATTCATATCTTTTGCAATCTTTAAACCTTTATGTAAAACCAGTAGTTCAGCTTGCATGGCTGATACTGCGTGGCATAATTTATGAAAACCACGATCAAGTCTTTATTGTTATTTCTGAATATTCCACCTAGTCCTGCTTCCAATTTGGTTATTGAGAAGGCAACATATATGTTTAATTTCACAGTACCAGCCGATGGTTGTCACACCTCCTTTTTCCCGAAGGATAGGATTTTTTTTTTCAATTTAAAAGGACATTATTCGAAATAGAATTATTTATTTATTTTTTAGAATCGCCACTTGGAATAATTTATAGTGTCCCAAGTCACAGGTTTATTTTAAATCTCAAATCGAGGAAATTTGACTCTGTTTTAAAATCTGCGAAACCAGAAGACTGGGTAAGGAATTTTGTTAACCCGAGAGAAGGCGTGAGGCACTCCCAAGTTCTGTGGTTTTAGCACAGTTGCTTAACAATTAATACTTGGACTAATTATCTCATTTATTACCTGTTTTAAACCTATTGGGCATTTTTACCTTTTGACCGCTTTAAGTATTTATGGAATTTATTTGAACAAGTCGCAATGTCGCGCACTCGTTTGTTTTTGTACATGTAACGACCCGACCGGTCGTTTTGAGCTCTAGCGCCTCGTTCGGCGGTTTGAGGCCATGAGAAACTTCACTTCAGGTATTCTGAATTGTACGCGTGGTTGGAATTGAAATTCGGGAAGTTCAGAGTTGATTTGGAAAGAAAATTCTCATTTCAGAAACTTAAGTTAGAAGAAATGACTAGGTTTGGACTTTTGAGTAAACGACCTTGGAATCGGGATCTGAAAGTTCCAACTCGTATGATGATTTTGGACTTGGGCGTATATCCGGTTGGGTTTTGGATGGCCGGGAGCATTTCAGCGCCTATTGTGGAAGTTAGCATTTTGGGAAGAATCTCATAAATTTGGGTTGCGTTGAATTTTAAGTTTTCAATGTCCGTTTGGGATTCCGAGCCTGGGAATAGCTCTGTATTGCGATTCTGGTATTAGGAGTGCATCCGGAAATGGATCCGGAGGTCCGTAGGTCATTTTGGAGTCATTTGGCGAAATTTAGAAATTTGAAGGTTTCTGAGAGGTTTGACCGGGAGTGGACTTTTTGATATCGGGGTCGGATTCCGATTTCGGAAGGTGGAGTAGGTTCGTAATGTCGAATATGACTTGTATGCAAAATTTGAGGTTAATCGGACGTGATTTGATAGGTTTCGGCATCGAATGTAGAAGTTTGAAATTCTAAGGTTCATTAAGCTTTAATTGGAGTGCGATTCATGGTTTTAGCATTGTTTGTTGTGATTTGAGGCCTCGAGCAGGTCCGTGTTATGTTATTGGACTGGTTTGTGTAATTGGACGGGGTCCCAGGGGCCTCGAGTGTGTTTTGGAGTGGTTTCCGGACCAAATTGGTGATTTGTTGTTGTTGTTGTTGCTGTGTCTGGTTTCCTTCTTCGCGAACGCGAAGGGAGTATCGTGTTCGTGAAGAGGAACTTTGAGGAGGTTGGGATTTGGCCTTCGCGAACGTGAGGCAGGAGCTGGGTAATCTTCCGTGAACGTGGCCAAGGCTACGCAAACGCGAAAGGGGAAGGAGGCCTGGAGGGACCTAGAGCCATTGGCCTTCGCGAACGCGGAGCTTCAACCGCGAAAGCAAAGCACGAGAGACTGAGAGCCTTCGCGAACACGAAGAAGGGCAGTGTTGGGCAGCGTCATCTTAAAGACGGGATTTTTCCATTTTCCCTCCATTTTTCAATTGGATGGGCAATTTTTGGAGCTCTTGGAAGGGAGATTTTCATCATCTATGTCAAGGTAAGTGATTCCCCACCTATTGCAAGTTAAATACATGGTTTGTATAGGGATTTAAACGTGAACAGTTGTAGAAATTGTGGGGTTTTGGTAGAAACCTAGAAATTGGTATTTTTGGATTTTGACCTCGAAATTGGACATGAAATTGGCAACAAATTATATGTTTGAATTTGTAAGGTTATGGGTAATGTTTATTATGATGGCCCAAAGGGTCATCTTGTGATTTAAGACCCTATTCCGGGCTCGTTAGCCTTAAAAATATTATTTGTATTCACTTCGATTTGCGTGCGCAGTCGGGGCGTGAATCCAACGGTCCCAGGAGGTCCACTTGGGCGTATGTCCCGAATCGAATTTCGAGGTCCCTAACTCAAGAAATGAATTTTTGATGAAAACTGTTAAACTGAAATTTAAAAGAAATAAAGAAATTGATTAATGTTTGAACTCATTGGTATCGGGCTCGTATTTTGGTTCCGTACATAGGACAAATGACCCCCCCCCCCCCNCACTTTACTCTGCGCGATCGCGTGTGAAGCTACGTGATCGCGATGAAGAATGCATCAGTGCACCACATATAGCAAAACAACAGAAAACTCTAAGTTCAAAACATCCTGAATCTCACCCGAGCCCTTGGGGCTCCAAACCAAACATGCACGCAAGTAAAAAATATCATACGGACTTGCTCGTGCGATCAAATCATGAAAATAACATCTAAAACTATGAATTTAACCTCAAAACTCATGATTTTTCTCAAGAACACTTAAATTTCATTATTTCTCAACCGGACGTCCGAATCACGTCAAATTAACTCTGATTCTCACCATATTTCACATGTAATACTTAAACATCATAACAAACCTGTACCGGGCTCCAGAACCAAAATACGGGCCCGATACCAACGAGTTCAACATTAATTCATTTCTTTATTTCATTAAAAATCCAGCAAAAAGCTAGGGACCTCAGAATTCAATTCCGGGTGTACGACCAAGTCCCATAATTTACTGCGGACCTCTCGGGATCTTCGGAATACAGATTCGGGTCCGTTTACTCAAAATATTGACCAAAGTCAACTAAAATAAAAAATTTAACTCTAAAAATCATTATTTCTTATATTTTCACATAAAAGCTTTTCGGTTTCACGCTCGGACTGTGCACACAAATCAAGATAAATAAAATTAATCTGTTTAAGGCTAATGAGCCCGGAATACAATATCTATCTCTAAAACAACCGTTCGTCCTCGAACGGACATAAAAAAGTACTTGAATTGGCTAACAAGTGTAGATATCTACTCTGCATGTCCGACTCGGACTCCCAAGTAGCTGCCTCGACAGGCTGACCTCTCCACCGCACTCGAACTGAAGGGTAACTCTTTGACCTCAACTGACGAACCTACCAGTCTAAAATGGCTACCGACTCCTCCTCATAAGTCAAATCATTGTCCAATTGGACGGAGCTGAAATCTAACACGTGGGAAGGGTCACCATGATATTTCCGGAGCACAGATACATGGAATACTGGATGGACTGAGGATAACCCTGGAGGCAATGCAAGTCTATAAGCTACCTCCCCCACTCTCTCGAGAATCTCAAATGGCCCGATATACCTAGGGCTCAACTTTCCCTTCTTCCCAAATCTCATAAAACCCTTCATGGGCGATACTCGAAGTAATACCCTCTCTCTAACCATGAACGCCACATCACAAACCTTACGGTCGGCATAACTATTTTCCCTGGACTGAGCTGAATAAGGTGTTCCTGTATAATCTTGACCTTGTCCAAGGCCTCCTGAACTAAGTCTGTACCCAATAACCGAGCCTCTCCCGGCTCAAACCATCCAACTGGCGATCTACACCGTCTACCATATAATGCCTCATAAGGAGCCATCTGAATGCTCGCCTGATAGCTATTATTATAGGACACTATCGCTAGCAGCAAGAACTGATCCCAAGAACCTCTAAAATCAATAACACAGGCGCGGAGCATATCCTCCAAAATCTAAATAGTACGCTCGGACTTTACGTCCGTCTGAGGATGAAATGTTGTGCTCAACTCGACTCGGGTACCCAACTCACGTTGAACTGCCCTCCAAAAGTGCGAGGTAATTTGTGTACCTCGGTTAGAAACGATAAACACGGGTACACCGTGAAGGCGAACAATCTCTCGAATATATATCTCTGTCAAATGCTCTGAAGTATAAGTACTTGCCACTGGAATTAAATGTGCTGATTTAGTCAGCCTATCCACAATAACCCAAACGGCGTCGAACTTCCTCTGAGCCCGTGGGAGTCCAACAACGAAGTCCATAGTAATACACTCCCTCTTCCACTCAGGAATCTCTATCTGCTGGAGTAAACCATCGGGTCTCTGGTGTTCATATTTCACATGCTAACAATTCAAGCATCGAGCCACATAAGAAACAATGCCCTTCTTCATCCTTCGCCACCAATAATGCTGCCGCAAGTCTTGGAACATCATGGCAACACCCGGGTAAATAGAATACTTAGAACTATGAGCCTCCTCAAGGATCAACTCACGAAGCCCATCAACATTAGGCACACACAATCGACCTTGCATCCTCAAAACACCATCATCTCCAAATATAACCTGCTTGGCACCACCGTGTTGAACTGTGTCCCTAAGGACTATCAAATGCGGGTCATCATCCTATCGATCTCTGATACGCTCAAATAAAGAAGACCGAGCGGCAGTACAAGCTAAAACACGGCTGGGCGAAATGTCCAACCTCACGAACTGATTAGCCAAAGTCTGAACATCTAAAGCTAATGTCCTCTCACCGGCTGGAATGAATGCAAGGCTGCCCATACTTACTGCCTTCCTACTCAATGCATCAACCACCACATCGGCCTTTCCCGGATGATACAATATAGTGACGTCATAATCTTTCAATAACTCTAACCATCTTATATGTCTCAAATTAAGATCCTTTTGCTTGAACAAGTACTGGAGACTGCGATGATCCATGTAAACCTCACATGGCACACCATAAAAATAGTGCCTCCAAATCTTCAACGCGTGAACAATGGCTGCCAACTCTGAGTCACGGACAAGATAATTCCTCTCATGAACCTTCAAATGCCGAGACGCATATGCAATCACCCTGCCCTCCTGCATCAATACCGCTCCTAAGCCAACATGGGAAGCATTACAATATACCGTGAAAGATCCTGAACCTGATGGTAACACCAACGCCGGTGTTGAAGTCAAGGTTGTCTTGAGCTTCTGAAAGCTCGCCTCACACTTGTCCGACCATTTGAATAGGGCACCTTTCTGAGTCAGTCTAGTCATCGGGGCTGCTATAGATGCCCCTCCACAAAATGACGGTAGTAACCCGCCAAACCCAAGAAGCTCCTGATTTCCGTGGCTGAAGTGGGACTAAGCCAGTTCTTGACTGCCTCTATTTTCTTAGGATCTACCTGAATACCCTCTTTGATACGATGTGACCCAAGAAAGCTACTGAATCTAACCAGCACTGGCACTTTGAAAATTTTGCATACAGCTGACTATCCCTCAAAGTCTGGAGTGCTATTCGGAGGTGCTGCTCATGCTCCTCCCGACTGTGGGAGTATATAAGAATATCAAATTACGAAGGAATCCAGATAAGGATTGAAAACCCGATTCATCAGGTCCATAAAGGCTGCTGGAGCATTAGTCAAGCCGAAAGACATCACCAGAAATTCATAGTGCCTATACCTCGTCCGAAAGGCTGTCTTAGGGACATCGGACGCCGTAATCTTCAACTGATGGTAGCCTGATCTCAAATCAATTTTTGAAAACACCCTAATTGTAGGGTCCATTTGCTGACATTGGATTATAAAGAAAAAAGAAAAAGTGAGTTAGTGGAATGTGGTCGACTGAAAGGATTAAATAAAATAGAAATAAGAAAAAGTGGACTGTGGGTCCCACGCAAAACCATAAACCATCTTAGATGAACTGAAGAGCTTCTCCTTCTCGTTTTTATCACCTGAAACATTACCCAGTGCAAAAAACTTCTTCAAACACCATTTCTTCTAGTGTATATTATTTAATTTGATTTCTTATACTTAAACCACTTCTTGCCGTATTCATTTCTACAATATAACACTTTCATAGTTCATATTCTTTTACTTAGCCAAACTTATTATGCGTTTGCTTTGAATGCAACTAGTAAATCTGAAATCAATTATAGATTGTGATTAGCTTCAATGCAAAGTTCTAGCTTGTACAGATCTAATCCTATTCGGTCAAATTTTAGCTCAATTCTAAAGATCTTCTGCTATTTCCGTTTATCCATGGATTTAAGGTAAATTCTTTTTCAATCTCTTATGGCTTCTTTGTATATTGCTCACAAAAATAAATTATATTTCAAATGTCTCACAAATATAGATTATGGATGTTGAAGCATTTTCTACACTTGAAATTAGTAGTACCAAAATACAAAATTTACTTGTCATATAGTGTATATTCTGCAGTAAATTGTTTAAGAACACCCCTAGGAAGAGTACAAAAGCATATTCAAACATATTTACACAAAATAGAGTCATATTATGTTTCAATTGATGCCAACATTGGTTGTTGTTTGAGCTTGATTTTGGCTGCAACATGTTGTCTGCAAACTTGATTCTTGAGTCAACAATTGGGTGAAAGTACTATTTGAATCTCCATATAGCTGCATATTTGAAATTGGAAGGAAAATACATATTAAAATTATTAGATGAAAGAAAGGTTGAAAAACCATTAACAAAAAATATGTAACTTGACATGTACAGAGATTAGACCTCAAAATGTAATCCAGTGGACGCATGAGGTAGTTTTGCTTTAGCTTTTGATACCTTTTGAGATGTCCTTCTCGTTCTTTGCTCAGTAATTGACTTTAATCTCCTATATTCCTTTTCCTTTCCTTTTTTCTTGATTAGATCCAGAATCTGATCCATACCACCTAGCAGAGGATCAATAGTTGAAACAAACTTATGTTGATCTTTTTCAAGACCGTCTACATTTAATGCACTTTGGAGTTTAGTTATCTCAACCTTTGCTTGATACAAATACTTTCTAGCAATTTTCTCGGAGTAGACATCATTTGCTGCTAATGTCATGACTGCAAATGACTCCTTCATTAAACAATTTAAGCGAATTGCCATAGAGGATTTTAACGGGTCCTTTTTATTGATGTACTCCTCAAATCCATTGCCATGTTTAGCATTCTTAGTCCATCTTTCAAAACGTATTGCTCAGGGATACAAGAAAAGTTCAAGTCAAAGAACAAAACTCTTAGTGCATGACAACATAGCCAACCCATGGATTCAAACATCTGGCAACTACAAATAATGGATTTGTTAAGAGAGTTGAACTAGACGATTTCAGTTTGGCCACTTTCACCCTTTAAAATATTAAACTTGCTACTAGTCCCATTACTATCAATATTGACTACTTTTTTGGTTGTCCCTTGCAAAAATTCATGTTGAAACCTGGAAAAAATTCTTCTGGTGTAAACACTAGCAGCATGCTTTAAGATTCCACAATCTTCTATGGAAAGTTTAGGTTTTCCTCGACACTTGTAATCTTCAATTGCCTCAATATCACGCATTTCAGTTGCCCGTTGCTCGTAGTGCTTTACAAATTCAGTTATACTCATTGTCTTGCATGCCATTTCTGTAAAGACCCTATTCGTGCTCTCACTTCTTTGAGTTGATCTGATACCAGCGGAGAAAAAAGAACGATTGAATGCAGGACACCACTTTGCTCTCAAGTCATATAGCTTTTGAAGCCAAGTTTTACTCCCACAATTCCAATCACTTATCATTTTCTGCCATATTAACTCAAAGTCTATCTCCGACGTGCACCTCCACAAGAGTTTATCGAAATAGTCTTGGAATCCTAATTTTCACTAAAAATGTGGTATGTTCTTTTGAGCATTTCTATCAATATGCCATTCACATAATCGATGACACGTATCAGGAAAAACTTCTTTAACGGCAAATGATATGGCATGAGCTTGATCGGTAAAAATTGTTCTTGGTGCTTTTCCTCCCATTGCCTTCAAAAATGTTTGAAACAACGAAACAAAAGAATCAATCGTTTCATCGCACAGTAATGCGCATCCGAAGAAAATATTTTTCCAATGATTATTAACATCAACAAATGGATCACAAATCATGTCATATCTATTTGTACGATATGTAGTGTCAAAAATTATCACATCCCCAAAACACTCATAGTGCAATCTAGATATGCTGCTCCAAAAGAAGTTGCACAATCTGCCATCTTCATCAACTTGAAAAAAATAAAAGAAGTTTGAATCCTCTGATTGCAAATGCATAAAATGATTTACCAAAGTTTGAGCATCTCCACTACTAATCATGTTTCTCTTATGCGCTTGTATGAAGTTATGAGCATCTTGTTCAGTAAATACTGTATTTTCAATTCCACCTGCTTCATTCTGAAGGTATCAGACAACTTTTTTTGCACGAATACCAGCATCAACCATAGAACCAAGAATATTTTTGGTAGCACTTGTAAGCTTTCGACTGGATTGTATGAAATGACTCAAGTTCTTTTCTATCATGATATGACTATGCACATCACTAAATTCACATACTTCCCATGTCCCATTTGAAATTTTGAATTTTACACGAGCCAAACAACCACATTTATATTCTAACCTTTGTCGTTTTCTTTCTTGAAAAGGGGAAATTGTATCAGATTGCCCTTCACAAGAACAAAGAAATAAATATCTAGTCATTTTTTTGTTTCTATTAAAAGTTTTTGGTCCTTTTCAAACACCGAACCCTTTTGCCACGGCGTAGGAATTGTATGCATTGTATGATTCTTCTTCGGAACCAAATTTCATGCCAATCTTAAAAGCAAAGTTCTTGTCGATATTATATACATTATGTATCATTGTAGAATTTTCTTCATCATTTGCATTATGATCTTGGTAAGAAGCATGAGTAGTAGGTATTGTCTTAGTATCCATAGCAAAATTAACTCCACCTCTAGCCACTGGTACAATAGTTTCTGCTGTTTCAGGAATCCCCTGACAACAAAAGCAAATCCCTCTTAGAACACAAAATTAAAAAACAAACTTATCTTTCTATAAATCTTTTGTGCAAATTTGGCTCACCATCTCATTTTAGCACTAAAAGATTACCTTGATACCAAAAGTTCATGTTGATCTTATTTTAAATTTATAGTAAATAATATTTTTGTATTGATATATTTTTTCTTACAGGTATGGTAGTAAAATGAATTAAATGCAAAAGTCTCAGGTTAGGGGCACAAAATTGCATTTATGTACTAAAATAAGGAGCATTTTATTAGAAGGCATAAATTTTATATTGACAAGAAGAGTATTTTGTGAGCACAATTTTGTATTTCATACTGATATTGACAAGAAAAGTATTTTGTGAGCCCAATTTGGTATTTCATATTGATATGATGAATAACTTTTAAAGATTCAGTTTTAAAGCTTTGGCATTGAAGATGAATTTAGAAAGATATAAACTATGATAATTAAAAAAAGAGAAGAAAACAAATATATACAAAATGTATATGGAGTATTACGTTTGGATAGAATGCTGTTTTCCTTTGCTTGAATATAGATTTGTTGAGGCCTTCGGTGGACTATGTTGATCAACAGTACAAAGCGGTGAGAAATTTTGTTGGAGTTTAATCTCTATTGTGATGAAAAAAGTTGGTAATTAAGGAGGGAAAATGGTTTCCACGTTTTTTCTTTCCCTCCATTTCTCTGGTACTATTTATTAAGTTTTCTATCAACTATAAATTCACTTTTTTTATTTATTCATTTAAATTAATCCAATGTCAGCAAATGGACCCCACAATTACACTGGTCAAAAGTAGAGAACAGCCTCATACAACTATTATTGGGTGAGTCTCGCCCAAAATAAAATTTCTCGGTAATTCCTCACATAATAGGACTAGTGAGGTTATGCCCGGAATAACGGCCAGATGAAGTTTCACGTTAGCAAATTCATGAATATTTTATTTTCGTCAAAATTATAAAAACAAATAGTAGAAGCAATAACTACATCTGACATTTCTGTTACTATTCTTGCTAAAGAAAATATAGACTGTTTGCTTCACTTTTAGCGGAGTCTGAACCAAATATGACAATGTTATAATCTATTAGGAGGTATTTGTGAGCTTGGCTCATAATTCAAATTGCAAAGAGTGTAAAGTTTTCTAATTAGCTACAGTGAAATGAAGTATATTTGTTTTATCTTTCCTCTAAATCAAGTATTTGAGAAGACATGTGATTTAAAGTGTTATGCAAAACCATAGTGTTTAATGTATTGTCACTGAATCTAAACCTTAACTATGCACAACAGATCACCAACAAAATCTTAGATCCTATACATCATAAAAATGCCTGAAATTTCTCTCTCTATATGTCAAGCCTACTACTGAATAACTTTGGTTTCTTCATTTTCCTGCGCGTGTTAGAGCGATCGAGCTTTTCTTGAAATGTGCACATTCTCATCTAAGAGCGAAACAGAAATAAAGGAGCATTAGAGTTAGATTTGTATTGACACAATCTTAAGCTCAAAGAGTTAGAATGGCCTTGAAAGTTAAAGCACGGCTTTAAGCAACTACTGCTATAACTGAGATAAAAATATCAAAAGAAAATCAAATTTTAAAAAAATAAACAAATGCGGAGATGGAACAATGAGTATGATGGGCCTCTATAGTTTCCTAAAGAAAGATAAAATACAGCCTACGTGGGTCTCCAATCAAAGAATACATACACATTTTGGAGCGATAAAAGAGCCACAACTATTGAAATACCCACATTTTAGGTTTTATTAATAGAAATGTCATTCGTCGTCCCTAAGTCCTTCACTTATTATATAGTTAAAGAATGTAATCTTGATAAAGTTCAAAGATAATCACAGCAGACAGTAAGGTTTTCTTGTACGAAGAAATATTGTAATTAATATTGTAACACCTAAATACTTTAATCCTTTCAACTGGATTACTAATAAAAACAAACTCTTTAACAATGTCATATACATTATCAATATTACGGTACGAAATAGGAGAAGACATTGGTGGATAAAAAGCAGTTTATCGTAACAAATTGTATAAGTGCACATATTTAGATAAGTTAAAATACGGAGAAGGGTCAAAATTGCCCCTATACTATTGAATATTATTTAAAATCGCCCTCCGTTATACTATTTGGTCAATTATATCCCTACCGTTATACTTTCGTTCAAATTTACCCCTGATTTAGACGGTTGACCACGTGTCACTCTCTTATTCAATTGACTCATCCCCAATTTTAAAATACCCGAATCCTCTCTTACCCGACCCTAAAACCCCGTCTAATTTCTAACTTAACCCCAACACCCCACTCTTCTCTTATCTCACCGATTTTCATGGTGAAAACTATTGTTGGCCTTTAATGCATTGGGATCTTCCTCTTCTCCATTTTTTCTCCACTGCTTTGTCTTCTCTTCTTTTCATTTCTTGTTATTTCTTTTCCTCTTGCCAAACACTCACCTAACCGGAAACCACCACTGGCCGGTGACAAATGGTCAAAAACACACTTGAAATACATATTTAGGCCATAAAATATCATATTCGAGCAAAAACTGCCATTGCTAGAAAATGTTTGCTTCGCCGGAAAATTTTTGCTTCGACGAAAAATACGAACGTCGACTACCACTAACCATGAAAGATGAATTATGGTAAAAACCAAGCCCAAAGCGAAAGCAAAAAACATATGCTCTGCCTACCAACTAAGAAGGTAAAAACTCAGAGCTAAAGAAATCCCAAAATCAGTAGTAGCATGTGCTCTCCACTCTTATCTCCCATGGCTACAAGCAATACTCATTCTATCAATGGATCATCTCCAATTGCAAAAATAGCCCAAGACCATCTCTTTTGCTCTTACATTTGGCTCTATCTTTTGCTTTGTGATGACCTGTAAGAAATTTCACTCTCTCACTTACTTAGAACTTTTTTGGGAATCCCTTTGCCCTAGAGATTGGGATCCGTCCTCCATTGACGCCCCCATACCCTTTGTTGCTGACAATAATAAATAACGACAATTTTCTTGGAAGAAGTTTTACCAGCAAATCTATCAATTGGACTTTGTCTACTGTAGCAGAATTGGTGTGAGGTGAGGACGGAAGGTGAGGGAGTGGGGGTCGGTGGGGTTATAGCAGACTTGGTGTGAGGTGAGGACGGAAGGTGAGGGAGTGGGGGTTGGTGGGGTTATTTTAGATAGGTGTTTTAGAGTCGGGTTAGGGTCGGGTAAGAGAGGATTCAGGTATTTTAAAATTGGGGATGGGTCAATTGAATAAGAGAGTGACACATGGTCAACCGTCTAAATTAGGGGTAAATTTGAACGAAAGTATAATGGTAGGGATATAATTGACCAAATAGTATAACGGAGGGCAATTTTAAACAATATGCGATAGTATAGGGGCAATTTTGACCCTTCTCCGGTTAAATATTATTTGATAGTTTATTTACGGTTTGTATTGTAAGGTCAACAGTTAATAAAATGTTACTACATCCATTGCCAAATAAATTATATTATACCTAATCGTTCAATAAGCCATCCAAAGAGTCAGTGAGTACATATATTATATTAACATACAATAGATAACTTAGTTTAGATGCCACATATCATCAAGAGAAACTAAAATTATTCATAAATAATTTGTATAGTCTAGTACATCAATAGTAATTTCTGAAAATAGTGGAGCAAGAAGAATAACAAGTAATTTAAACAGAAGAAAATTGGAAGATTTTGGATTACCTAAAAGGTTCAGAGGTAATTTAATAGTAGCCACAACTTATTTTAATTAATTGCAGGGAAGAGCGTGTCAAATAATGCTATAGAGTAGATGGATATTGTTGATAAGGTGCGTTCTGATTTTAGGGTGGTTTTAGTTAAATCAAATTGTTGTCAAATTGGACTACACGTGTTGGGCTGCAATTATTGGGCCAGTCCCATGAGCTGCCAGGAATATATGGATAGGAGGATCCGACCCGAACCGGTTATGAGTCATGAATGGGCGATTTGCAGCCATGCCTTACATAGCAGCCACCTTTTAACCTATACCTTATTTTTAAAAATTCTTGATTTGGTAGCCAGCTGACAAAAAATCCGCACTAGTATGACCATTCTACCCCTGACATAACATATAAAAATCACGCACCTCCATCTCTTCTCATATTTGAATCACGCACAAAACACTCCGTCTCTTCTCATATTTGAATCACGCACAAAATACTTCACCGATCCTCCATCTCTTCTCAGATCTCCTCTCCCAAACAAAAATTCAAATTGTAAGTTTTCGAATCTGACTGATGTTCATGATACCTGAGATTTTTTGCTAAAGTTTTGGTGAATTTTTTGCTTTATTTTCTAAACAATTTTTTTTTGGTTAAACTTCAGCACTAATAATATGCTTAAGTTATGTACTGTGTTCTATAGTTTTTTGATGAGTTTTTTCAAAAAGAATTTCTTTAATTAAGGTATTTTTTGACTTTATAGAAAAAAAAGCGCAGAAAAATATTTTCTAATGTGCTGAAAAAATGAATGTGCTGAAGTTTTTCTCCTGGATACAATAAATTTGTCATGAAAAACCTCAGCACAAATATGCTGAAGTTTTTTAGTTTATTTTGTAATACTTCAACATTGAATGTGCTGAAGTTTTTCTCCTTGATACAATAGATTGGTCATGAAAAACCTCAGCACAAAAATGCTAAAGTTTTTTAGTTCATTTTCTAATACTTCAACACTGAATGTGCTGAAGTTTTTCTCCTGGATATAATTGATTTTTCATGAAAAACCTCAGCACAAATATGCTGAAGTTTTTTAGTTTATTTTCTAATATGAAATTTTTTCTCCTGTGCTATATAATTTTCTCGTGCATGCTCAAGTTAAATATCTTTTGTGCTTAACTTTTGTCCTACATTAATCAGCTTTTTCATGAGCTTTGTTCTATTGTTCATTTTCCCAAACTTCAGCTTTTTTCATAATTAAATTCTTATGCTAATACTTGACAATAAACACTTCTGTAAGATGGGTTCAGTTTGCGTTGTACTTAATTTCAATGGGAGGTGGACTACTGACTTTAAATACTTGGATCATGATANTCTTGTAATTTCATATGAAGAACTCAGTACTTGTATACATTTGCTCACAACTGATTCAGTCTACAAGAATTGTCATTTTGTCGTCGAAAAAATACAATGTTCTGCAACATTCAGCCAATCTCTTGACAGTATAGCAGCTTCAGAACAATTTGGTGATTATCAACATGATATAGGGCAACCAATAGTGGTAGTAGACAATGAGCAACAACTTTCTAATATTACATCTGCTTCAGAATATAGAATGCTACAACAATCATCCCCTCCTCCAATAAATTCATACCAGTTTGTGAATGAGCAAGAAGAAGGGCAGCTAATAATGCAAATTGACAACCAACACACAATCCAACAAAATTTAAGCAACAACGAAGATGAAGAAAATATGGAATTAATAGCAGTAACATCAGATACAATAAATGAAATTGCTGAAACCTCTAAGAAATCAAGAAAAAGAGTTAGGGGAAAGCTGAAAGAATCTCCACCATGTAAAATACTTAGGCATGATGCACTGCCTGAGGAAGTAAGAGTAGGATCAATTTTTGAGAACAAGAAAAATATGACTAAATTTTTCTACAGCTTGGAGATAACCCAAAAGGTTGAATTCACAACTGTTAGATCATGTTCAAAGAGATACGAGCTGAAATGCATTAAGGAGCAATGTGGTTGGATTGTGTGTGCTACCGGAATAAAAAATTTCACACTTTTCAGGGTGATAAAATATCATAACAATCATTAATGCTCAGTTGATGCAAGAAAATCAGATCTGAAGCATGCTACATCAAATTTTATAAGTGATCAAATTTTAGAACATGTTCGAGACAAAAAGATAGAGGTTACACCAGTCTTTGTAGAAAATGAAATGAAAAAGAAATTTGGAATTGACATTGGATAGCACAAGGCATGGCGTGCTATTCAAAAAGCTATTGCTTGCATAAGGGGAACACCGGAAGAGACCTACCAGATTCTTCCTTCATACCTACACATGATGGCGCATAGAAACCCAGGAACGTACACAAGCATAAAAAGAGATGATCAGAATCGGTAAGCAAAACAAATACCAACCATCATCCTGAAGTTAAACTTCACACCTTATGATTTGTTTTTTTGTGTTTCACTGTACAGATTTTGTTACATGTTCTTTGCTCCAACAACATCAATAGTTGGTTGGTCCTACTGTAGACCTGTTATTGCAGTAGATGCAACATTTTTAAAGTCAAAATATCGTGGCGTTATATTTTTTGCTGTATCAAAGGGTGCAAACAATCAAATATTCCCTCTATCTTTTGGTGTAGCAGAATCAGAAAACAATGAGGCATACATTTGGTTCTTCGGAGAAATGAGAAAAGCAATTCAAGTCCGTCATGAACTGGTTTTCTTGTCAGATAGAAACCAGTCGATTGCAAATGGGATTAGAAAAGTTTATCCTGAAGCTCACCATGGTATCTGCCTCTATCACTTTGAGAAAAATTTAAAGCAAAGACATGCAAAAGCCATGGTAATAAATCTTTTTCAAAGCGCTGCAAGGTCATACAAACGTGAAGATTTTAATAAGTTAATGTCCCAACTCAAAAGTGTTGACAAGAAAATATACAATTACATAATGGAAGAGCCTCCAGAAAGATGGGCTCGATCGTGTTTCCCACGGCGACGTTATGATATGCTGACAACAAACATTGTAGAATTAATGAATTATGTGTTACTAAAAGCGAGAGAAATGCCTATTTTAAGAATGTTAGATTACATCCAAGAAAAGTTGGGAGAGTGGTTTTACGAACGGAGGAAAAAAGCAAATGAAACTTTTTACAAAGTATCAATATGGGCAGAAGAAGAGATGACTAAGAAGATGGACTTGGCTTGCAAAATGATTGTGAGTATATTTATTAACTTCAGGATTTACTTTCAACATGTTTTCTCTATAGCATAATCACTTCTGATTATAGTTTTGTCCTGTATTCTATAGTTTTGTAGTCATGATCTTTTTGAAAAACTTTTAGCATTACTTCTGCTTTTTATATACACTAATATTTTCTATTCCTTCTTAGGTGTTCAACCTTGATTCGATGATGTTAGAATAAATAGTGAAGGAATTGAATTCATTGTGGACTTAAAAAGGAGAACTTGTGACTGCTT
>ML390984.1:0-51557 GCA_005239525.1 Nicotiana knightiana
CTACGCAATGTAAAACATAAATTCGCAAATAGCATTAAAATCCAACAAAATTAGGAAATTAATTAATTAATTGAGATTTTGTAGGATTATACGATAGGTAAAAATCACGTGCTCACAAGCGCGGGCATAGCTTGGCCTTAACGCGACCACACTAGTACCGACGCGTGAGGCATTATTTCAGGGGTAAATTTGGAAGTCTCAGGACATTCTACATCAACTATATAAGGTGCACTTCGCCCAAGAAAAGGTTTTAATCAGGTTTTAGAGTTTAGAACACAAAGGCAAGAGGCAAGGAGGCAATTGGGGCATCAATCCATATCTCCTTCTCTTGTGATTTTTATCATTGTTTATGAAGTCTTTTATAGTTTTCAGTATTTCTATGAGTAGCTATATACTTTAATCTAAGGTTGTGGTGAAACCGTTGGGGATGAACTAGTTGGCTTGTGAATATAGTTTTGAGTTGGTTATTTATCTCTATTTGTTCAACTACGTTCTTGTTGTAGTTAATTGAAAGGATACTCAATTAGCTCTGCCTATTTATTATGTATATGCTTAAGAGAGAGTGCATATTTAGGTAGTTGTTGAACAACATCACTCCCGGAGTATAGACGAGAGTCATAACCGAGGGTTTAGAGGTTGGGTTAGAGATAATATACCTCGGGTACAATCTAAAGTGAGTTGTAACGTAAATATAGCTAGCGTAGCTCGACAGAGTGCGATTAGTAAATTATCATAAATGCTCGAAAGATATTTACGATAGCTGGAGAGTTCATGATTGATAGAGACAACCAAGTCTAAGCTATAGGAACATACAACTAGGGAAAATACCAACAGGGGAAACTATTGCTTTAGACCTTTATTCCAATTGTTTACAACTGTTGTTAGTTAATCTTAGTTTAGAAATTTCATTGATCTTAGTGGTAATTACAACATCGATTATTATTCATAAATTTTGAGGAAGTTGATTAAGTGAGAGTTTAGTATTTTAACGGCTTTCTTGATACGTTAATTCCCTGTGGGATCGACTCTGGGCTTAATACCCCGGATTATATTTGCAACGCCCGCTTAGTCTTTTATTAGACAGAGTTGAGCGTGATAAAATTTTGGCTCCGTTGCCGAGGAATTTAACGGTGTTATCAATTGGAGTTGGAAGAAATACAAAATACTTAAATATAGTCAATTTTCTTCAATTTTCATCTATACATTAAAAGTTTAACGTTTTCTAACTTGGTTGTACAAGTGCATGCCTGAAACTCATCGAGAACTGGTGAAGTATTTGAAGCCTTATCAGACCCCGAGAAAGTTTCAAGGCCCTAAACCGGGCCAACCGGAAAACCAAACAACAACCATCAATTGAACAACTTGAACCCGACATGAAAGATACAAACAACAGGAACAACAATGGGGACGATGTGGTAGACCCCGTTGCGCAGATAGGGGCAGAGGCTCCTTTATATGACTGGGCATAACCCACAACAGAGAATTTGGCCACTGCGAAACTAGTCCCTCAAATACAAGCTGAATCTTTCCAGATTACAAATAATATGCTGCACTTGTTGCAGAACAAGGGACTATTCTCAGGGTCATACATCGAAGACCCCCAACAGAATTTGAAGAATTTCCTGTCAATTTGCAAAAGACAAAGGCAGCCAAACGTCACTCAGGAGGCAATAAAACTGTTGTTGTTTCCATTCTCGGTGACTGGAGCAGCCCAAACTTGGCTAAACTCACTCCCCATCAATTCCATTACCACATGGGAGGAGTTAGTTAAGCAGTTCGTGAACAAATTCCATCCACCCAATAAGACAGCTCAACAAATTGATGAAATCTTGAGATTCAGACAGAAACCAGTTGAAACGTTGCAGGAGACATGAGAACGATTTAAGGGAATGTTGGTTATCTGTCCACACCATGGTATTCCTGAGAAGATGTTAGGGCAGCGTTTTTATATGGGTCTGGCTGATACTGTAAAGGCAAATGTTGATGCTTCAGCTGGTGGAGCATTCTTGAGCAAAACATGGAGAGAAAGTCAAATCCTGCTTGATAAAATGGCGCAGAATTCAGGATGGACAACCAGGAATGCACCCATTACTCCTGTAGTTCACTCAGTTCCCTTCGATTATATATACAATTACTATGTGTTTTAACTCCTGTAAGAGATCAACCGATGATAATAGGAGAGAAAGAAATAAACAACTAGCTACTGGCCTTATCAAAAATAAGAAAAGTTTGTATGAGAAGGAAGTAGGAAATTCCTTCAAAGACTCCACTGTATACACACAATGGACAGCTAAAAGTACAAGTGGATGAAGCTACGAAGAAATAGTCTACCTATCCCAATTGAATTGAATTATTGCTCAAAAGCACAAACACAGACGTCCCTCTCTATCTTCTCCGCCAAACAAAGGACCCCATTGATTGAATTTGTTTTTCTATTTTAATTTTCTATGGAGGTTGAAGAAGTCTTTGTCCTGCAAATTCCTATTTTTTGTTTGTCACCGGAAAATCTTATATGATTAAATAAAATGTGCATATTAAACTAGTGCATGATGCAACAAATAATATATGCTATTGGGTTCAACTGGTTACAACATTTTCAGTACGGAGTACGAATGTAGATGTAAGAAAATTACTATTAAAAAATAATAATTTTGAGCTTATAAATCCTAAAGTGTAATAGTAAGAACCAAACGTTGAACCCGTAAAATTTATATCCTGAATTCTCGTCTTCGTAACAATGCACCCATCTTCCCAATATCCTAGATCTGTCTTCGATTACTCCTATCCAAACTTCATCTAGAAGAATCAACTACAGTAATTAATTAAAGGCAAAATACATATCCAGCCCTTAAAGAAAGATGCCATGGACTGAGTGTTAATTTTTTTAAAAGAATAAGAAAACTATATGTGAAAAATTATGGTTATGGCAAGCGAGCAATAGATGATATTTTCAACAAAGTTATAACTATTGCTGTTGAAAAAGTTTGTATGGTTGGTCTCTACTCCATAGAATTATTGGTGTAACATTAATTAATGCAGGAAATTCCTTCAAAAACCACCCACCCACCCCTGCACCAAAATTCTACTGTAATATGTACACAAGGGACAGCTAAAAGTACAAGCTGATATACGAAGCTACAAAGAAAACGAAGGGTAATATCCCAGTAAATTTCTTTGAAATTATGGTCCTACTTTTCTTTGCGCAGATAGAAAGTTACAACAAATGTAGGTCCATAAATGAGAAGGAATACTTTTCTCAAAAACTTTATATACAAGAATCAACTACTGTAATTAATTAAAACAAAAAAAGATGAAAAAAGTTAATTAAAGCAAAATTACCTTTTGTAACGTCCATGTGGATGACTTGCAATCTATATCGTCACTTTTTCCTTTTGGGAAGAAAAGCAATTTTGATACATGCATTAAATCCTTTGTCGCTCTGTTGCCCATTTTGGAAAATGGGGATAATTGCATAAAAGTACAGTTTATATAGGTGCTTTTCATCCGCATAGCCATCACTTTATATTTTCACTCATATAACCCATGAAACTCTCATAATATGACATCACCCTAGGGATATAATTTTATAGATCAATCATATATATTTTTATTGCAACTACAACAATGCAATCCAATATAATGCAACTTGAACAAATTTAAATTTTCTTCTTTCCTAAGTTCTAAATAGTAGAAACAAAAGAATAAAAAATAAAAATTGAAAAAAATTGCTACAAGTTCGCAATTTGGCAGAGAAATAAACAAAAAATTGACTTTATACATCGATTGTTCGAGAAAAAGTGAGGAAAAAATTTAATTTCAGTTTTAAGTTCACATATGTTGTACATGTATAAAAATATATAACTATGTATAAACTCGAATATGGAATGTATAATAATGTATACCAGTATTTCACCAACACAATAAAGTAAAATTAGCTTTAACTACATATGTGAAAGAGGAATAGAAAGACCACTGCAACGAAGTCGAACAGAAATCACAAATAGAAAGAGTAATGTTGTATAACACTTTTACACACCTAATATACAACATAATACACTTTTTATAATTTTGTATAATGTTGTATTATATTGTATAATGATGTATAATATTGTATACGAAAACTGATTTCACCTTCAATTTTCTTTTTCAACTGGTATGATTCTCAAAACCAACGTTAATCATGCTCAATCAACCCAGTACTCTAGATTTAAGTTACTAAAAAAAATCAATATTTTTAGCTTCACCCAAATAATTTCACCGGTTTTAGTCAACACCCAAATTTTTTCCACCAAAATACATCTTCCTCAAATCTGCTAAGAAAAACTCATAAATTGAAATAGCTTTAAAATCTCAGTCCAGAACTTCATTCTTGAAGAAATTTCAACAAAAATCAAGAACCCAGTTCGGCCTTTTCAATCCAGAATTTCAATCTTGAAGAGTTGCAACGTAGTCCAACCGAACCAAATCTCTAGGTTGAAGCTTCTTGGATTAATTAATTTCAATAGCAACTCAAATTTGAGCACGATTCTTTCATAGATTTTCAGATCTGAAAAGCTTCCAACTCCCTCAACCTAATTTTTGATTTGGATATGGAATGGAGAGAAGAAGAAGAGAAAATATAGAAGAGATGAGTGAAGATTGTTTGGGTTAAACATTGAAACTTTTATTTCAAAAATTCCTATACCATATTCAATGTTTAAGGTTTAATATAATTACATTAGTATACCTAATTACCAATTATATACCATTTGTGTATTAACTCTACATTAAATGACTCGTATATCTCTCCTAAATCAATGGTAATCCCACACACATTTCTCTCCCCAAACCCACACCTTCATCCACGTATCACCCCCTCCCACGTTTCTTTTCCATTATTTCCTTTGTTTAAACCAGAGAAATGTTTATTTCCCATTATTTCCTCTGCTGACCCCACCATTAACGTCCTAATTCTAGTTTTTTCTTATACAACAAGTCAAAATTGAAGTCAATTCTTCAAACTTAATACGCACATTTACCTTCAGCTTCAAATTTTCTAAATGAAGAAGAACAAACCTTCAAAGAACAACCCTAAAAAGCAAGAGAACCAGATATTCCATCGTTTGATTTGGGTGTATTATCACCACATTCACAGAAAAAGAATGGAAAAGTTGCTCATGCAAGTGAAGATAAGAGGCATAGTCTTTCTCCGCGACCAATTCCCATTTCAATTGTAGCATAATTGGAATTTTCGACATAATTACATTTTTTGCAGAAGATTTGTAGAAGTTTTAGTCGTTTTTGATTTGTGAAACAGAAAACAAAGCATCTACAATTTATCTACAAAATATCTACAAAGTGGGTACATTGAATTTTAATATCCCAATTCCCATTTCAATTGTAGCATAATTGTGATTTTCGACATAATTGCATTTTTTCCAGAAGATTTGTAGAAGTTTTAGTCGTTTTTGATTTGTGAAAACAGAAAATAAAGCATCTACAATCAGAATACAAATAATCTACAATTTATCTACAAAATATCTACAAACTAGGTACATTGAATTTTAATATCCCAATTCGCATTCCATTGTAGCATAATTGTGATTTTCGACATAATTACGTTTTTTGCAGAAGATTTGTAGAAGTTTTAGTCGTTTTTGATTTGTAAAAACAGAAAACAAAACATCTACAATCAGAATACAATTTATCTACAAACTGGATACATTGAATTTTAATATCCCAATTCCCATTCAATTGTGGCTTAATTGGGATTTTCGACATAATTGCATTTTTTGCAGAAGTTTTAGTCGTTTTTGATTTGTGAAATGATTAAAAAATGTCAAAACGGAGTATATCGCAAAAACAGAGTCGTACAATTTGAATAAAAAGAGACGAAAATTAATACAACGTGATTTGCGTTTGAAAATACCTGAAAGAATATTTAATTCCCCAATATTAGCGCGCCTAAATAAGGAATTCTACTGCTACAATGATCCCTAATTTAATGAAATATCTGGAAGAATATTTACTTCCCTAATTTTAGCGCGCCTAAATAGGAAGACTACAACTACTAAGATTCCGTATTTAATGAATTGTATTTTTTTTGTAGAAAAACTATTAATAGGGCGGGTAATTTCCAAACCATGAACATATTTGGTAATATAATTTCCTATATGGTATATGAACGAAAATTTCTCTATATACAATAGGCCTCAGCCCCAAAATATGGGCTCTTTATGGTTATAGAACTGGGTCGGGTGATATACAATGTAATTGTTCCTTTCCAAAAACACAATAAATTCTTACTGTTAAATACAATTGAATCCCGCAATTAAATTCATTAAGAAAACATTACTCCCTCCAGTTTACTTTAATTAATTTTTTGTCACCCACAATATTTGATAGCACTTAACTTTTCCTTTCCAAAGTTGATCTTGGAATAAAAATCTATAAGAGTGTTGTTATATTTTCAATGAACAATCTAAAACGAGTACCTACTATTAATCTCTTCAATAGTAAGAGTAATATTTTCAAAACACAGATATTTTGAAACATTTTTTTGGCAAAAACAACATTTAAAATTGGATAAAGGGTGTATCACTCTTTTTTAATCACATCCATAACAATATTCCTCAATTTCATGTTTTTAATACATTTCCTACCAACAAATGGTGGAAATTCAAACTCTATATAAATGTTGAGCATCCAAATTCCCAAATTCATGAATCTAACCTAAATTCTCAATTTTAGTTCATAATCTTGTTACACAGTGAAAAGGAACTCAAATTCATAAATTTTGAGGTTAGAAATTGTCCAAACAAAAGCTAAATTTGGCATACAACAAATTCAACTTTACCATTTGGAAATACATGATTTGACTAGTGGCGTATACATGATTTTGCATAAGTTGGGTAGACACGTTAAAAAATAGAGAACCAACAGATACTTCTAAGTCAAAACTCGATGAGGAGGGCGACAAGCCCCTAACAAAGGGAGTGGTCACATTGAGTATGTCGCCCTTATTCACAACCTGCTATAGCAATCCGGAGTTGCTACGAGCGGGTCAAGTCTTATCAAATCTACTCAACGAGGAGCAGTATGGACATAGATGATATTAGACCCTCTTTTCGTACCACTAGGGATGCTTAACGTCACTTTGTCAATTGGCATTATCTGCCCTCTATCCTAGTGAACAATGTTCCACTGATTAAGCAGGGACAGGATTTGAACATGCAATCTTCGCGTCTTAAGCCTGACCAATTTTTCTACCCCATATTCTCTTTCTTTGCTGTAAAGTGGATGTGGTTTCGAACCACAAGGATTTTCAGTCCAGTTGAGCTGCATGAACCACTTTGAAAAAAGTCACATTTCTTTATGCAGTTTGGCCTCGCTGCAACCTGAGTTTTCTTTTACATGTACATGTGCTTTTTCAAAATGCTTTTCATCTGCAATTGTCAGTCAAAACTCGAAGCAGCCAGAGTTTTCTTGCAACTACTATGCGTCTCGCCCTACCGAACCCCACTGAAACTAACTGATGAAATACAAACACCTGGAACTGTTTTTCTTGCATATTTAAACAACATTGCAAAAACTGCCAGGATCAGGTCTCTGTATGTTTATCCAGTTAAGAGTGGGACAAGGATACTCAAATCTGTTTCTTATCTCTGAGTCTGAACTTGCATTTTCAACAAAGCTGTTGAACTTGGCATAAGGTCATCTTTGAATCACAGATGAAGCTTACTCATGTTCTGTTTATAATTTCCATTGCTCATGACAGGTTCTCGAGGCTGAAAAATGATATACTTGCTTCCTCTAGTAGATTTTTACGCATTTTCTAAATTGCAGAGAAACAGATTGCCCTTCACATGTCCTGGGGGAAGCGAAACTGACATGTTGAGATTGCGGTTCTAGAACTCTTCAACGAATGAAAGGTAATACACTGAAAAACACCAGAAAAGGACGTAAGATAATACAGACAGGAAAGAATCAAGGCACAGTATTCATTGCTTTAAAGAGGCCAAACAGTGATTAAGTTTAATCAGAGGGAGGGCGACAAAGAGGTGAAAGTGCAAAATTGCAATAGTGTAGCAATTTGTTCTATACACACATATCTTACACTTGATACTTGAGTTGAACAGTCCCAAAAGTAGCTTAATTAATATAATATGTCTAAATAATGAAACCAACTAGGTTAAGAAAAACCAGACAGAATGAATAGTACTAACAAAACAAACAAAAATATGTCACCAAAGATAGTTCATGATCTACATTGCAAAAGACCTTCCTTGTTTTTCTGTTGCCGTGCTAAAAGTAATTTGCCTCTTTGAATCAACTCACTCATTTGTGATAAGACAATACAAAAAAGTATGAAGCATCCTTGTTCACAAATACTTGGATGCATACAACGGTTCATAAAAACTATTGACTTCTTCTCTTTTGGTGTATAGACAAAGAATGGTTTAACAACAAGAAGAAATAAAGGGAAGTCACTCTCTTTCTAGCAGTTTTGTGAGGTAATGAAAATTCACCTGGCTATCATAGGGCATCACAAGCCATCAAAACCTAACATCATCTTCATCAATTTATCCAAAATTGCATTAGTTCGAATCCATCTTACAGCATCATTCACAAGCCAGGGGAAACTTGCGCCGATCCATTCAATACTATTCACAGGGTAATTAACTTATGGAATGAAATCCACCTGCTAAAAGGCAGTTACAGATGGTAGTCTTTGGCTCTCTGATTAAATGCATCACTTCCTGGCCTGATGTTTCGAGCTCCTACTTAAGCTACCAACTAGTGAAGTATAAGTAGCATAGTCATGAACAAGCCCCATTTAACCACGTAGCTTATCATAATCATCAGGATTTCCATACTTGCAATGCCCATCCAATAGTATATTATAGGTAATGTCATCTGGATTCAAACCAAGATTAAGCATGGCTTGTAATAGCATTTCGGCGTTTCTCATCTGTCGTTGTCTGCATAGACCATTCAAAAGCGCATTGTAAGTTATAACATTAGGCGCATGTCCAGTACTTTGCATCTGCCTTAGCAACTTAAAACCTATCTTAACATCTCCCTTCTTACAGAAACCGTCGATAACCATAGTATAAATAGGGTCATCAGGCTTTACATCAAAATTCAACATTTCCATTAAAATCCTTTCTGCATCAACTATTTGCCCTTGCCTACACAAACCTGTGATAAGAGCGGTATATGCTACATTTGGTACTGAATATTCCTAATTTGAAACGATGAATTAGTGCAAACAGTCTTGAGAGGAACAGGCTTCTAAGTAACATTTGGTATAATAATCTACCCCAAAATTAGTACTATGTTATTCATATGGTGTAATAGGCAAGTTAACTCAAAGCGACATTGCTTATTTTCACTTTTTCCTTAAAAAAACAATAAAAGAACTGAGAGATCATGAGGGAGAACAAACCTCAACTTCTTCTCGTACTCAGCTTTCTCCACAGTCTCACGCTGCGGTGCATCAATTGTTTCATCTTTTTCCGGACCTCCCTAACATAACAAGAGAGATATTTGTATTTAAAAGTCAAAACGGAGATTTTCCCCTAATATAACAATCAGAGTAAAGCAAAGATCTCCCCAAATGTAACAATCAGAGAGCCAAAAAAGTTTAGGTACATGTCCTTGTTAAAGACTCCGATTAATCAGTGTGAACAAAGGAAATAAGAATTAAACTATTCATCTTCTCAAATGAAACGTGATATATCAACAAGTGTTATCAAATGGAAAAAGCTCTAAGGTCTGTTGGGGCTTAAGCGCAAGTAAAGCGTGGGCATTAGCACAAATGGAGGAAAAAAAAAACACAAATACGTATGTGCAGTCCAAGATTAATAACTATACACATGAATAATAAATATATGGACAAAGAAATTGAAAAAAAGAATTACGATAAGTGAAATATCAATTATTTGGTGTAGCCTTTTCAGGGTTACGCTCATTGGCAAGGAAAAGTATACCTTAGAGCCTTGATGACGACACTGAAGCGCCCTCTAAGTGAGGCGAAGTGCTCAACATGTTTTGCGCCTTGCTTCAGGGCTTAAGCTAGCTTTAATTGCCTTTGTTGATATCAACTGAAAAGGATGAGTAACTAATTAAAGATACAAAATAGTTTATTTCATAGAACACATTGAGAGCCAATTAAATTGTAAAAAGAAGCATCATAAATGAACAAGTCGAAAATACAAATTTGAATTTAGCATAGAAATCTAACATTCAAGACTTGAAATTTCTGATTTCTGCTCTTTTCATGGTATATACAGTATGATTAATTTTGTACTTCTGTGATTGATGTTCCAAATGAAACAGAATTTTCCTTTTCAGGAACTTTTTATGAAAAAGAAAACACAATATTTAACTTGGTACAGATATGAAAATGGCCCTGCAAAAGTGTATTGCTAAAGTTAGAGCATGATCATTACGACAAGCAACTTCTGATGGACAGAATACAAGACTAGTTGAGCTCTACATCCCAAAGGAAGAATAGCTGCTCGACTGCTGGAAGCATGTTTGGTTCCTGGAAATAGTTCCCCTTCGGTCCGCTTGCTAATAGTTCCAAGGCTTCTTTCATCCATCCATTTTGGCACACCTTTTGTTGCTTCGGTGATCATTCATCTGCAATTGGTTTTTGAAAGTCTACCTGTCAGCAAAGGCGAGGATGCGATTTCATTGCACAAGACTACTATTCTTGTCTAAGAAAGGCGTCATATCACCTTTACTAATAAGAGTAAAATATAGATAATATGTAGATTTAAAAAGAATGGATTATTGCATACTCAAGTAAGTTCTCTCGCGAATCTCTTTCTCGGGCCAAGAGTCTATTTGTTCTGCTACAAACAAAGGAAACATATGCTCTTCATAGGCAATGCCACCAGGGCTTCCAAACTTGCAACTTACTTTCATTAGAATGTGATCTTTGTTTCTAATGTTATTACAGTATTCGACAGCAACTGGCTTCATCAGTCACGGAGTCATGGTGTTCACTATTCTCAGATCTGCTACACCTTATATCAATGGGATATTCTGTTGGTTCATTGTTATTTTCCCTCATTTGTGACAAGGCCTCAACCTCAGGTTCTTCTTTATACAACAAACAAAGTCCATACTTCTTCACTTCTCCAGAAAAAGATAGCCTAATAATCCCATAGTCATTTGGTGTTTTTCCATTTGCCTTTGATGTATCCCATAAGCCAGCAAAAGGTACAAAGAAAAAATGTTTTTTATTGTCTGGATCCCATTTTGAACTACCGGATGATTCTGTACCACATTCTGAATGGTTGGATAAGCCAAGTGTCTGGGTCATCCACGACATCCCGTCATCACATACGGGAATCAATTGAGCTGTGGTGTCAATTAATCTGCCATTGTAACATACAGCAAATCCCAAGAATCTATCAGGTATATACCAATTTTCAAGCAAATCGACTGATACACTACTATCCGTTCCCTTATGGTGGAACCAACTTGGGATCTTATTCTTAGGCTGCCAAATGGTAAACACATTTTCGGACAAGGAATCTGAAGCAGAGATGTTCTGAAACAGGGCATGTGCAAACAAATTAAATATAGTATCATTGTGCGCATCATCCTCATCATCAAGTGGTGTGAATATCATCCTCTGTAGTTTCTTTCTCTTTGTTACTAAATCATGGATAATTTTCAGAGCCATATGACAATCTACATGCAATCATTTAATTCTGGGGGAAGTTCTGGTAGCTGTGTAAGACTCTTGCACTCTGATAAGTCCAAGAATAGAAGAGCACCAAGTTGAGCTATGCTTCGAGGCAAATGCTCAAAACTGTTTCCCCTGAGATTCAACACTTTCAAAGAGTATAAGGATCCAATATCTTCCGGAAGTCCTCCATCTATTAGATTGCAGTAACTGAGATCCAGATGTTCCAATGACCGTAATCCTTCAGCCACAGGAGGGAACTCAAAGTGCACTCTATCCAAAACCATCCGGAAGCCTCTAAACTTCAAGATTTTAAGTTTGTTCAAGTTTATGATGGAAGACGGAAGTCGTGAAATTCGAGTCCATTGAACATCAAGATCCTCCAAGTTGTCTAAATCCCCTATCTCTTCTGGCAAGCTTTCCAGTTTTGAGCAACACAACACACTCAGACTAACCAAATTTTTCAACCTACAGATGCTGCTTGGAAGAGCTACAAGGTTTCCCATATAGCTCAAATCTAGCTCGGTAATATGAGTTTGGTACTGAAAATAAGAGGATGGTAGTTCCCTTATCCCAGAGCATTTCATGTGAATCTGTATCTCCGGCTTCATTCTCCCGTGGATTTCTGGAAATTTCGCTAAACTTGAGCAACATTCTAAACGCAGATATCCAAGAGATTCCACGTTAACACATGGAAACCTCTTAAGGCGACTACAACTAGCCAAATGTAACCGAATGAGTTTTCTGCAACATCCCAGGGAATAGTGAACCTCTTCAAGATTACAACAATATTCCAAATTCAAATACTCCAAATTTGGCATCCCCGTGAAATCTGGTGTTCGCATCAGGCCTTCAGAGAAGCTGAGATTTATACTCCGTAGAGACGGCAAATGCTGTTCAGACACAGACAGAATGAGAACCTATTTTGCTGCTCCACAGGATATTCCAATAATAAAATATTTGGTTCGTGGGGCTATCTATGAATTTATAAACTGTTCTATTTTTTCATTTGTATTTGTGGGCATCAAATGATCTCTGTTTTCTTGATTTCTTAATTACTTATTGCTAACTTTCCTAAAAGTATTTACTACTCCCTCGACAACAAATGAATGATAGCATTTGAATTATGAGGGCCAACACATCATTTTGTGTGAAATTAGAAGTTTGTTTAGTTTATATGAAAATTACATGTTCAGAAACATAAATAAAAGTATTTTATAAATAAAAAATATTTTCAATTTAATTAAAAATGATTGAAAAAAACTGTAGCAAAGAGAAAAGTGTTTGATTCTTTAGAGAAATGTAATATAAAATGGGGAAACCCAAATATTAAATCCGGAAACAATGTATGAAAACGTATATGTCATTCAAGAAAATAGTTGTACAGAATGAACTCATTTTGTTTTACTAATAAGTATTCCTTCCATCCCACTGTATACAATCTAGGATGAAATTCACATGAATCTAATCTTACTATGAGAAATAATTGAATGAGTTCTTAAATTGAGCTTCTTAGTTAAAATGATGATGAGAAGATTTGAAAAAAAAAGGACATAAAGATCTGACAATAATACTGAGAACAACCCCAAATAAAGTACAAAACAATAATTTCTTTTTAGATGGATAATTTGAGCTTATTAATTAACACTCTCTTCTCTCCGGTCCATAATAAGTGACATTTTGGTCATAGGCACACCCTTAAAAAAATACCAACTCCTAGGGGAAAAAAGTTATTTTGACTAAATTACCCTTAATTAAAAGTAGCATATTGTTAACTTTGTTATGAAATATTATAATTATATTAGTGAATGACTATAACTCCTAAAGAAGTTATCCTCACTACTCTTCACCTCCCACTACTTCTTACCATTATGGTTGTAACGCTCACACCTCCATGATCTCAATAGTTAATACCATGTTCATGGCATCCCTTTGTATTACCTATATCATTCTATAAATAGAGGGTTTGGGCATCAAATTGTATACACTTGAATACATGGAAGAAATAAGAATCTCTCCTCTCTTTCTCTTTATATCTCTTGGCTTGTTTTATATTGTTACTTTAAGCTTAGTTCCTTAACAAACTTGACATATTGAGATTTGTAAACAAGGGCAAAGTTTGGAAAAACAAAATTAATTCCTTCTTGATTATGTAAAAGGTCAACTATTTTGGACCAAAATAAAAAGACAAAAAAGTCACTTATTATGAATCGGGGAGTAACTTTTGTTCATTTAAAGACATGCATCATAATTCTAGCTAAAAAAAAGGAAGTACCTCAAATAATACATGATAAAAGCAATAATATTTGCTCATTATCACTAAATTAAAGGACAACGATAGTTAGAGAGAAATAAATGGCAATAAAATAGAACTCACTATTGTACCTTTGTTTCCATCCATAAATAACGCAGTGAACTGACCCGGAGTTCAAGGTGGACAAGCATTTTGGGTTCAAATGTAGATGGCAATGACTCCCAAGGATATTCACCCATGACAAACCAACACAAGCTGTTGGGCAAATACTCAATGGAACCATCAAAGGACCACAACCTCTTTACGTATAATATCCTAAGCCTTTTCATATATTTCATGGCCTCTTTGTTAAAGCGTAGTGCATTAGAATGGAGCCAAATTGCTTCCACTGCCATGGTCCCCTGGTAAGAAGATCATTAGGATATACTGATGTTACTTCAGAGAAATACTTTTTGCAATTAATTCTATAGTTCTATTTTCTAATATTACATTTTTTTTAGAAGTTCATTAGAGTCAAGTTTATAAGCTTTTCATGTTGCGATAGAAACAATTAAAGTAAATTAAAACCTTTTCATTAGAAGTTCATTAGAGTCAAGTTCAAACCTTTTTCAATCATTACATGAATGAGCTTCCTCGCTTCCCCTAAATCCCCACTCTTACAAAGTCCATTGACAAGTGTGTTATACGTAATCAAATCCGGTTCCACCCCTTGCGTCGTCAGCATCTGTTGATAAGCGTCCATGGCCAAAACAATACTGCCATCTTTGCAATGGCCATTAATCAAAGTCGTGAATATAACAACATTCGGAACCAAACCTTTTACACACATCTCATTAAACAACTCGTTCGCGTCCCTCATCCAACAGTTCTTGCAAAGCCCGTTGATCATAGCACTATACGTATAAATATCGGGCAAAATTCCTCTTTCCTCCATTTCTCTTTTTAACCTATAGCCTGCATCCATATCACCTAATCTACAATACCCATTTATCAAAATATTGAAACTAACAACACTACGTCTCAAATTCCTCTTCCAAATCTCCGTAAACACCGACCGTGCTTCCACCATTTTACCTTCCTTACACAACTTACTCATCAGAACATTAAAGAAATACAAACTTGGAGGATACCCATATTCCAAAATCTCCTTATAAAAATCAAAAGCTACCATTGGTGATTAAGCTTCATTAAATATTCAAGAACCTTAGTACAACCTTGAAATGGGAAACTAATTTTATGTTTTTGGATAAGCCTAAAGCACTGAATAGCATCAGAAACAAAGCCCAAATCCAAATAAGCATCAATAAGTGCATTTCAAACATTTACAAAAGATGTAAAGTCGGTACCTTTAGCTTTCAAGATTGCTTGAAAAACAGTAAAGGCAGAGTCTTTACCTCTTCTCGAAACAATAGTGTGGATAAAAGAGTAAGCTTCTGAATTCATTTTGTGAGTGTAAAGAAAAAGGGCCATAGTGCAATAAGTGTGAAGTGTGTGGCAATATTTTGAATTGTGAGAAGTTGAAGAAAGCCATGTACAGAAAGAGAGGAGAAAAGAAGGGGTTAAAGAATGAGGATTAAGGTTAATGAGGTTGATTATGTGTTGGGGTTTAAGAGATGGGAGGAGGGTTTTTGTTGTTGCAGCTTTAGGATTTGATGGTAATTTGCTGATGTATTTAGCTAATTCCTCAAAATTTTTGATAAAATTTAACAGCTAGATTTTTCATGAAAATCATAAGTGTTCACTTTTGATAAAATTAAAGTATATTTTAAACATACCCAAACATAAGAGGCTATTTTTTTTTTATCGATATTGTGTAGTCGCTCTCTGTCACGACCCAAGAGTCCCTTCGAATGAGTCGTGATAACATCTAATCTCTAAAACTAGGTAAACCTAACACATGCCGAAATAATAACAGGTCTTACTAAACAACCATTAATCATGAACCAGAAATTTTTAAATAAACCAATAGCCTCAACATGATACAATATCCCAAAACCGGTAGTACAAGTCATAAGCTCTTCGAGGAGTAATTATACATAATGAATACATTATTGTTCCGTAATAGAAGGAAACAATGGAAATAAATACAATAGAGGGCGACTTCGGAGCCTGCGAACGCCCAGCAGGTGTATCTTGAAGTCTCCAACCACATCAACCATAAGTCACAAAACCGACTCGATCCGAAGTACCCGACTCTGCACAAAAATAAAATTTGCAGAAGTATAGCATGAGTACACCACGGTGGCACCCATCAAGTATCAAGCCTACCCTCGGTAGAGTAGTGACGAGGCCAGGTCAAGACATCCACCGAACATCTAAACCTATGGAGAATATGACATAAAGCTAACAAGGAAGGAATATTAAAGTAATGCCAATAGCATACAGAAATCAGATTAGAAATAGTAGTAACAACAAAAGGAACACAATGGCAACGAGAAATAACCAAGTAATTAAACAACAACATAGTTGGGGTACGGATGAAGTATAAATGTGCTCAAGTAGGGAAAACGATGTCAACTCAACCAATCAAATTATTTCTAATACACAATTTCAACAATACCACTTCTCGTAATCCCATATCATAAATCACAATTTTCACACCTTTAACACACATAACACCTCATGCCCAAATCTTTTCATCTCACTTCGCACGGCAAAATTCACGTGCTATTCGGTACATAATATCGGTGTCAAATGCTAATTAGGATGTTCAGGAGCTTTTATTTATATATCATAAAGTAAAATTACAGTTTCAAGACCAAGTAAGAAAACAATGAGAAAGATCAGTTTATTTTAGAAATTATTTGGGTGAAGAAAAATAATAATTTCAAATAGAATAGAGCATCGAATAAGCTATTGAATTTAATATAGAATTTATTAAATTAAAACATAATAATATTCCTTTTTAAGTAAAATAAAACCTCAGACAAGTTAAGGAGATTAAGTTGAGAAATCAATTGAAATAAAACATGACAATTATTAAAAATGGTAAGTACTGAAATAAATGGCGAGTTTTAATTTGAAAGTCTAACAAGGTAGTATAATATTAATTCTTTTATTTAAAATCACTATATTACTAACAACTCAGCAGGACTAGAGGCAATGACTCAACGTGGTAAATTCACCTTGAAATCAATTCACCAGAATAATAGTATTACGAACAAATCTCAGGAAATGACGGCAAGGCAATAAATCAATGACAATAACTCAATCCTCGGAAAATAATGAAAAATCGAAAATACTAATTCTCAGAGTCTCATACGAAAGAACTGAAGTCAATACAATAAAAAAGGGAATATAAAATATAAAATATGTTGCGGCGTGCAACCCGATCCCACCATATAATATCAATATCATAATTCACCCTTATTTCACCATAACAGTCCACTCTTATTTCACCTGTTGCGGCGTGCAACCCGATCCCACCATATAATATCAATATCATAATTCACCCTTATTTCACCATAACAGTCCACTCTTATTTCACCTGTTGCGGCGTGCAACCCGATCCCACCATATAATATCAATATCATAATTCACCCTTATTTCACCATATCAATTCACTCTTATTTCACTTGTTGCGACGTGCAACCCGATCCTACCGTATAATATCAATATTATAATAATAAACAAAATATGTTGCGACGCGCAATCTGATCCTACCATATACTATCAATATCATAATTCACCCTTATTTCACCATAACAGTCCACTCTTATTTCACCTGTTGCGGCGTGCAACCCGATCCCACCGTACAATAGCAATATCACAATATAAATATTCTCCCTTATTTCACCACCTTCCTTATTTCACCTGTTGTGGCGTGCAACTGGATCCCCCGTACAATAATTCATATCAAAGACAATAATTCAATAACTCCATTTACAAAATTTCTACAATCAAGGGAATCAGTACACGACAACAAAGGAACCACGTAAAAATCGAAGGAATACACCAAACTTTACAAAAATAACAGGACAGGTAAAGTACGTGATAACTAAGTATGCAATCACAACAATCAAGACATGTAGCACATAAGCACAAGTTCATAGAAGAAACTCAACTATTAAGAGGTAACAAGACAATAAGCAAGGCAATAGCTTCAACTAAAGCATATAAGGGCCAAATAACGAGTAAGAACTACAGTAGGTGCTAACAGCGTCAAATAGAGCATGTAAGAGTGGACTAGCAACGAGACATCATATGTTATGACAATTCAATAAAAGGCATGGAAATACACTAGACAAACTAAACTGGTCAAATACCACATATAGACCGTGTACCCACTCGTCACCTTGCGTACACGGCTTTCACATAACAAGATAACACAATTTACTCAATTTCTAAGGGGTAGTTTCCCCAACACAAAGTTAGGCAAGACACTTGCCTCAATTCGGCCAATTCAATACTCAAATTAACTTTTCCTTTACCAATTCACCACCACTCGGCTCAATCTAGCCAAAGACGACTTAAACAGATCAAACAATGAAAGAGAAAAGAATTTCAATTAACAAAGCTATGATCCTTATACAATATACAAAAAGTCAACAAAAGTCAATCCCCTGGGCCCGCACCTCAGAATCCGAAAATATTTATAAAACTCGAACACCCATTTCGATACGAGTTCAACCATACCAAAATTATTAACTTCCGACATTAATTCGTCCTTCAAATTATCATTTTACTTTTTGAAAGATTCTATAATTTTTCCCAATTTTCCCATTAGATTCTCATGAATGATGTTAAACCTAATATATAATCACAAAATACAATTGAAAATTTATTAGAGGTACTTACCAAGTGATTTGGTATGAAAATCCTTCCACAAAATCGCCCTCATCGAGGCTAGGGTTCAAAATATAACAAAATGAAGCTAAATCTCGGAATGCCCAGCTATTTGCAGGTTGCAGATGTCGCATTTGCGACAAGGGGTTTGCAATCACGGACCCCGAAAAAGAGAGCATTTTATCGCAAAAGCAAAACATGAGATTTTCTGCTAAAGTCGCATTTGCGGCCAACTTCTTCGCAAATGCGAAGACATTTGCCTCGCAAAAGCAGCAGCAACTTTCACAAAAGCGAACAGAGACACTTCGCAAATGCAAGGGAATTCTTATGTATAAGCAAACTCTTCCCCAACAGCCCAGGTTCGCAAATGCGAGGCTGCTTTGCAAATGCGATGAAATCAGAACCAACATTAAAAACTTTAACAAAAACAATCTGAAACCAATCCGAAACTCACCCGATCCATCGAGGCTCCAAAACAAATACCCACTCAAGTCTAAAATCATAACACAAACTCAATCGTGCAACCAAAACACCAAAAAATAACCTCTAGAATCTTGAATCGGACGCCAAAACACATGAAAATCATAATGAACTTCAAGAACTTCTAGAATCGCAATCAAGCATTGATCGGCTCCAACCCTGAACCACTATAGAATGGCGAGGAGGGGTCGTTGTAGCTTTTACCTAGGGATCGGGATCGATATCCACAGGGATTTATAATATGGGAATTGGGTTCCTATCCAACCTAGTTATGTATCTTGCCTTTAATTACACTTCTAGTCATAAGTTGGTTTGATGTTATTCTAGTTTAAAGCTATTGATTGCTAAAAAGAAGCTAAGTATAATGTTTTTGTAAGGTTTTTCTCAGTTTATAAAGGGCACTAGGGAAGCAACTTACACCTAGGCGAGTATCTAATGGAATCTAAAGTTTAGGAAAAACTTGTTGTATATAGGATCATGATATAACCTCACACTCAATTACTCACCCTATACCTCTCGGTAGTTTGGGAGACCTTGCCGGAATTGGCTTTCTCAAGCCTAATTTGGTGTTCAAACAATGCAAGTGAAATTGGCTCAAGTCGGGTATTACTATCTCTAGGTTTAACCCTTTAATCGGGGCTATCAATCTCTTGAATACACCTCAATTCCTTATTAGACTATTTTACCTAGACTTGGGTCCTCTTTCTCCAGAAGAACCCCAGTCAAAAATGCATGAATCAGTGTTTGCAACCACCAATTCAACAGATAAAGCATGAAATAAGCTAAATATCACTAACCCATAACAAATAAGCCCCAAAATTAAAGACCCTAGCTAATAGGTCTAGCTACTCATAATCAAGGTAGAAATAAAAAATGTAGATGAAATAATAGCCATAAATATTAAATACAAGACAAAATCTAAGATTATAAGCTAAAGTTACTCTAAAATTACTCAAAAGGGAAAAAGGTTACTATTCACGATCTCACTCCTACAAAAGATAACCTAAAAATGTGACAAAGAAATATTTATACACAACTAAAATTACTGGACAAAAATGCCCCTGTGGAGGTTCCGATGTTAGCGGAAAAATAGGCGCCTCAGCGGATTGACATTCGAGGCCGCGCAATAACGAGCGCGGAGCGTGCTTCTTCAAAATTGGACATGATAAAAACTCTTTGAACCTTGATTCCGCTCCCAGCAGAATTCTAACCGCCTCAGCGTTAGGAAATAGCGTAGCCGCGTAAAATAGGGTTGACCGCGTTTCATGGTTTGCTCAAGATTGTTAACTCTCTGATCCTCCATTTTTTCTCTCAGCGGATTTTCGCCGTGTCCGCGCCAATGGCTTAGCGGTCGCGCTTTTGTGAAGCTGTCAGCGGTCCCAGCTTAGTCCAAATTCATCTCTCTGAACCTTAAATTTGCGGCCATCCTCAGTAATCCGCCTCAGCGGACAAGCTTATGCTGCAGCGTAAAGCGTTGTCAGCGCTCCAGTTGAGTTCAGGGTTTTTTGCAAGATTGGCTACTTTCTAAGTTCGTTTTGGCCTCTTTATCTCATTTTGACCAAAACCTGGAAGTAAGCACCTTGAGTTAGTTTTCGGGAATACCTTAACACATTTTTGCCCTAAAACCTAAGCAAAAGAGAGTAAATAGTAGGTTAAAATCCCTAGTTATCAACTCCCCCAAACTTAAGCTTTTGCTTGTCCTCAAGCAAACAAGGTAATTCCCACTTCCACAAGAAAAATAAAGTAGGATTTCAGCTGTCCTAAAGTAACTTCATCAAGCTTCAATTGGGATTAATAATTATCCTCAACACAAATGCATTATTGACAACATTATGCAATGACTTTCTGAGTTCCATAGATCTAATGTGATACAAAAGCTTCAAGAGTTGACTCAATTCATCAAAGAAATTGGCTCACTCATGTAGGTCACTGTGGATCCCAGACTCTTTTTTCTCTACTCTCCATGATCTCATCTCATCTTAAAGAATGTATGCTCAAAACAAGGATTTCCAAGAAGTGCGCTCATCACTCTCAAAATAATACCACAAGTCCGGCTCTAAGTACCATAGGCTTGCCCCTCATGTAAATCACCACTAATGTAAGCTCACTCAACTTGAAATCCTATAGGGCTTTAACGGGATGTAATGAAGGATTTTTGGATCAAATTTGGACATAATGAACTATAATTGTACCATATTTCCTTAAGCACTCCATTTTCACAATTCGGCTCCTGTTTTTCTTGACTCTTTGAGTTATTTTCTTCTTCCTTGAGGGAACTAGAGAGACACATTGTCTCTTTCTTCTATTTGACATTCATTTTTCTCCTTTTCTCATCATTCCAAGCCTTTCAACATTGTTTCATTGAATCCTTTCAAACTTTACTTTTCTTTTTGACATGTTTCTTTTTGGATTTTCATCCTTTTCTTTGCCTTTCCTTGTCATCAATTCCTTTTGTTCTTTGAAATTTTCATCACTTTGAATGTCCTTGTCTCTCCCCAAAACTTATGTTTTTGACTACTGTTCATCATGAATGCTCAGGAAAGATTTGGTGCCAAGAGAGGGTCATTATAGAACGGATGAAGGCTTGTAATGCGGTTAATGAACGAAAAGGTTTAGGCTCAAAAGGGTTGACTAAGGATATTATAATGGTAGGCTGTGGAAGTCTTCAAATTCATATGGGACCAAAGAGATCCTATAATCACTTCTCAAGTCGAGCTACACTTAGGATTTCACTTAGAAAAACATTCGAGGCAAGTTCTAGACTTGTTGGCACGACACTTGGGATTGCAATTCAAAAATTCACCTCTCAAGCCAAATGATTGTTAAAGAGAATAGAGTCGAGGTCCCACAACAACCTTAGAATAGATTGAAAACTCACATATGGCTACAAACACCACTAGATGACCATTTTAGACAACTCAAGATACCAGGGGTCACAACTAGAGCTAGTCTCGTCTACAACTTGTCTCTAACCATGAGGTCAAAGGTAAATATGTTGGTGCCGAGTGAAGCTTACTTGAGTCACATTTATTCATTACTACCATATAAAATAAAAACAAAAACAAAAACAAAAAGAAAAACAGACTCAGTCCCTTAAGAAGTTCGTCACGCCATCCACCGTAGGGAAGAGACACACGGTTCACACAAATTCCACCCTTGGAAAGAACCGCGGCATTAAGAAAATCAAAGACTTATTGATAAAAAAAAAGTAAAAAGAAGCTGTAAGTTCAAAAAGAAGCTACTGAAGGAATAAGAAACTAAACTATTAAGGAAAATTATAAAAGAAGTTATAAAGTAACAATATAGAAAGTAAAATGAATATGTACAATAGGGGATTAAGATGAATATACATAAGAGGGGAATGGATATAAACATGGAAAGGTAACTTTATACATACCAAAGATAAAAAGTACAGAAGTAAAGTACGAGAAATAGAAAATAAAGAAAGGAAAATAGAATCAAGAGTTATTACAAACCAAATCATCATCAAAATCACCAAATTAGCCTCCCTCCCCCCCCCCCCAAATATGAATTAGCATTGCCCTCAATGCTAAATGTAAAAATAGAATAGGGGAAGGGTAGAGAGTAAAAGAAAACTCCCTAAGATGCCTCTGTCTGCATAGGATCTGGGTTACTGGGTGGGTCAATGGATGGATCCTGTGGCCGGGGTGATGCATCTCCCTCGGGGTCCTCCAGCTAGATCTCCAAATCCTCAGTCTGAGGATCACCACCCTCCTCACAGGCTCACTGGTGGCCTCAGTCTGAGCTACAGGGGCAGGCTCTCCTATGAGTAGATCAAGGGGAATATCACCTGCTGTAGTGAGCTTGGCCACCTCCTTCTTCAGGTCATCCTGGCTCTTCCGCATCTTCTTTACCTACTTTCCAGGGACTTGATTTCCTTCTCATGTGTGCCCATGGACTCTAGAATCTTCTTTTGATTTTCAACTAAACTCTTCAAAGTCTTCTCCAATGATGGAGGCAACTGGATCTGGGCTGGGGCTGCCTGGGTTGTTACGACACTGGATAGAGCAGATAGCTTTGACGAAGCTATCTTCAGCAAATCGATGATACCGGCCAATGTCTAGTTTATCCTCAGAGTAGTTTGAGGGTAAGCTGAAGAAGACGACAATAAGGTAGGAATGAAGGCAGATGGTTCGGAGGGAGGATGTGGCATGGAAGCAGAAGAACCATCAGTAGTAAATGGCTGTAAACTTGTGGCCACCACCCCAGGCTATTCAGACTGGCCAGTGGAAGTGGTGGCTTTGCTCTTGGACTTGGAGTTGTCCGGACCCTACAAGTTGTACTAAGAAAAAGGCCTCTTTGTATTCATTATGGTATCATATTCCCTTCCCTCTACCCCCTGGTCCTGGAAGTACATAGTAAGGAAGTTTGGGAAGGGATATGAATGCTCACCCTTTTTGACCGCCCTGTTAATCACCTTGGCCATAATATTTCCGACATTGATCGGGAACCCTACCATAATAGCCCCACAATAATAGCTCGGGAAACCGGAATGTAACTGTCATGAGTAGTGGGGTCGATCCTGCTGCATACAAATGTGGCCCATCCCTTTGCCTCGAAACTCAAAGTGTTCATGTAGATAGGAACCCCGGTTGTCAGCCACGCTGGAGTAGCCCCGGGAATAACAATCACTGAGGCTAGCCAAGGACGAGCTAACTCATCCAGCTCCACCTTCTCTAGATACTGGGTTTCATCTTCATCATTGAACCCAACATAGTCATTGAGAGCTGTGCCATTGAATAAAATCTTCTTGTTGTGGACTTTGGTCAAGTATGTACCATGTTTGATGTGGGCGATATTATCATAGAACTCCATGGCCTCAGGCAAGATGCTGGTGAAGAACTTCCACCCCACTCTCTCGTTGAAGTGCCTTTTAACATTTGGGTTGTGGGGTAGAAGGTCCCGCCCAATGAAATCCCTCCCAATGTAAGTGACCTCTGAGGCCACCACTCCCTGAATTTTTGATAAGCTTTCTCACTCACGAACCGGTCTTGCCATACTACCAGGTTCCGAGACCTCTCCAATCCCCCTATCTGAGTGTGACCACCCCTCCCGTCATCCGGGGCATCATTGTCACTATCGATCTGTACGTGGGCAGTTGTGGTGGAGGGAGCTGATGCACTGGGGGCCGGAGGAGGTGGAGAATCACTGAGTCCCAAACTATCCGAAGAGCCAGATACAGAAGTTGACTCATTTGCAAGGCGCCAGAGTTGAGACTGTTCCTCCTCTTGAGCTTGGCCAGTTTCCCCCTCCGAAATTTCCCGAGAGGGGACATACTCGGTAGTCTGCGAGGTGTCTGGAGTGGGCCTCCGGAGAGTCTGCTTGTTTCCAATTATCCTTCTAGGGGCTAGTGGTGTAGCTGGTTGTTTTCCTCGTCCCCGACCCCGACCCCGTGATGATTCACCCCTTCCGGGTTGTTTATCTTGACCGCCTCTAGATCAAACCATTGTCTTCAAAATAGTAAATGAAAGCTCATTAGTATTTGGTAATTAATGAACCATTAGATGAAAGCATAAATAGGTTTCAGAAGGTAAAACGGATTGGATTGCTGTTAGCGAAAAAAGAAGCGTTGCAGTAGACAGGCCACCGCTGACAGCGGAAAATAGGGCGCGGACACGAGAGGCTAGGAATCAGACTACCCAGTCTCTGAAAATCATGCACAGCTGACCGCGGAAAATTGGGTGCGGACGCGTTAGCTCCACCGCTGAGAGCGGAAAAACGAACGCGGATGTGAAATCATTATGCCACTTCTTTGATCTTTGTTCCACTGTCTGCGAAATAAAAGAACTGCGGCCACGTAAATTTGTCCATTGACAGCGAAACTTCCACCGCGGTCGCATTAAACAGGCCAATTCAAACTTAACAAAAGCACATCACCGTTGACTGCGGAATTAAGGTCGCGGCCGCGACTGCGGAATTCAGATAACACGGGTACTGAGGAAAGGTTCATTAGCTAGGGTTCATATTTCTCAAAGAATTTGGCAATTTAACAAGCAGAATTAAACACCCCAACCCCCATTAGGCATCAAAAAATAATAACCCATTCATTTTTACCACTAGTTAAGCATGCTTATGATTTTAGGTCTATAGTAATTTTAACTAGAAAGAAAAACTAGAAATAAAAAATAAGTAAAGAAAAGAGAAAGAACCAAAATTAAAACTGAGAGATTGAACATACCAGGAGCTAGATTTGATGTAGGAGTTAAACTTGTTAGATGAGATGAAATTTAGATGCACAAGAGTGATGATGGATAGTGAAAAGGGGTGTTGTCAAATGCTAGGGTGTGAAAATTGTAAAAGGAGGAGGGCACCCCAATTTATACTAAAACCCTAGGCCCACACCGGCTTACCTGGCGTGGCCGCAGAATTTCACCGATCTATGCTTTTCACTTTTTTGAAGAGCTGAATCTTTGATGTCACCACTGGGAGCAGAAAAAGGACCGCGACCGCAGAACAATGGCCGCTGACAGCTGGATTGCAAATGCGGGCGCGGACCAAACTTCAGAGACTTTGCATTTATAACTCATCAAGTCCGCGTTCATAGAAAATTTTTGCCCATGCGTAAGTGCTGTCGCTGGCAGCAGAATATGGAGCGCTGCAGCGGATCAATGCACACTTATCCAATTTTCTCCATTATGTGTCTTGTACTGCATCAAACAATTCGTACACAAATCTGACAACCAGTTAGTTCAAACAAATCCTAATCTAAGAAGAAAGAAAAAATCACTTCGGTTGCCTCCCAAGAAGCGCCTGATTTAACGTCGTGGGATGACGCAAGTTACCATCATCATTGAAACTTTATCAAAGCCACCAAGTGGTTGTCATCAAACTTTCCCAAGTATTGCTTCACACGATACCCATTAACCCGGAAGATTTCACCATTTTTGTTCTTCAAGTCAAGAGCACCAAAAGGTGTTACATGCACTACCTCAAAGGGACCACTCCATTTAGACTTTAGCTTGCCCGGAAACAGACTCAATCGGGAGTTGAAGAGAAGGACCAAATCACCCTCTTTGAATTCCTTGTTTCTGGCATATTTATCATGCAAGTATTTCATCTTCTCCTTGTACAATGATGAGCTTGAATAGGCATGAAAACGAAATTCATCGAGCTCATTAAGTTGTTCCACACGGATATTTATTGCAACATACCACTCAAGATTTAGTCTCTTCAAGGCCCACAATGCTTTATGTTCTAGCTCAACCGGCAAATGGCACGCTGTATCAAATACCAATCGGTACGGAGACATACCGATTGGAGTCTTAAATGCAGTCTTATAAGCCCACAACACATCATCTAGCTTCCTTGACCAATCAGTTCTATTAGCATTCACAGTTTTTGATAAGATGCTTTTGATTTCCCTATTTGAAACCTCCACTTACCCACTAGCTTGGGGATGATAAGGAGTAGAGACCTTGTGATTGACACCATATTTAGCAAGAAAATTATCAAATGCCCTATTACAAAAATGAGACCCCCAATCACTTATAATAGCCCGGGGCGTCCCAAACCGTGTGAAAATGTTCCTTTTGAGAAAAGCTACTACACTCCGAGCTTCGTTGTTGGGCAAAGCCATGGCCTTGACCCATTTTGAAACATAATTAACCGCCACAAGAATGTAAGTATTGCCACACGAACTAACAAAAGGTCCCATGAAGTCTATGCCCCACACATCAAATATGTCAACTTCAAGAATAGTTGTGAGGGGCATTTCATCCTTATTTGATATTCCTCCAACTCTCTGACACTCATCACATCTCTTTACAAGCTCAGTGGCATCTCTATACAAGGTTGGCCAATAAAAACCACAACTCAGAACTTTGGAAGCAGTCCTTACCCCAGCGTGATGACCACCGTAGGGAGAGGAATGGCAAGAATAAAGTATGCTCATTTGCTCCTCCTCCGGGACACACCGACGAATCACTCCATCATTGCAAATTTTAAACAAGTAGGGCTCATCCCAATAATAGTCCAAACTGTCCCGTTTGAGTTTCTTCCTTCTGTTAGAAGAGAGCTCACACGGGACAATGTCGGTAACAATGAAATTGGCAACATCCGCAAACCAAGGCATATCATTCATAGAAATCGAGAGGAGTTGCTCATCCGGGAAATCATCATTAATTTTAATACCATCTTTTGGCCTCCCTTGCTCTTCTAGCCGGGACAAATGATCCACAACCTGATTTTCACTACCTTTCCTATCAATGATCTCGAGGTAAAATTCTTGAAGAAACAAAACCCATCTCATCAATCTAGCTTTGGATTCCTTCTTGGTCATCAAATACCGAAGCGCCGCGTGATTGGAGTGAAAAATCACTTTGGCGCCCATGAGATAGGGCCTAAATTTCTCAATTGCAAACACAATTGCTAACAATTCCTTCTCCGTCACTGTATAATTAACCTGGGCATCGCTCATAGCTTTGCTTGCATAGTACACCGGATGAAATATCTTGTTCACCCGTTGCCCCAAGACCGCTCCTACCGCAACATCACTTGCGTCGCACATAAGCTCAAAGGGTGAGCTCCAATTTTGTGCGGTAATGATTGGAGTGGTTATCAAATTATAATTCAAGAGATCAAAGGCCTTCATGCATTCTTCATTTCAATCAAACCTTGCATCCTTCTCTAATAGCTTGCATACGGGATTCACCACTTTGTAAAAATCTTTGATGAACCTCCGGTAGAACCCCGCATGCCCAAGGAAACTTCTAAATCCCTTGACGGAAGTTGGAGGAGGTAACTTTGAAATAACTTATATCTTAGTCTTGTCCACTTCGATTCCATCTTTCGAGATCTTATGGCTGAGGACAATGCCCTCCTCGACCATAAAGTGGCATTTTTCCCAATTCAACACAAGATTTGTCTCTTCATATCGGGCTAGAACCTTATCACGATTTTTCAAACATTCTTCAAATGAGTCTCCAACCACACTAAAGTCATCCATAAAGATTTCGAGGAAGTCCTCCACCATGTCCGTAAATATCGCCATCATGCACCGCTGAAATGTAGCGGGTGCATTACACAATTCGAATGATAACCTAGAGAATGCAAAGGTCCCATACGAGCAGGTGAAGGTAGTTTTCTGTTGATCTTCAGGGACTATAAGAATCTGATTGTAACCTGAGTACCCATCCAAGATACAATAGAAGGCTCGCCCGGCAAGTCTGTCTAACATCTGGTCCATAAATGGCAATGGAAAGTGATCCTTTCAGGTCACCTTGTTCAGCTTCATGTAGTCCATACATAACTCCCCAACCAGTCACGGTCCAAGTAGGGATCAACTCATTTTTCGGCACACATTGCACCGGTGAAGTCCATGCACTGTCTAAGATTGGATAGATAACCCCTGCATCAATCCATTTGATAATCTCCTTTTTGACCACCTCTTGCATAGCCTCGTTCAACCTCCATTGATGTTCCACGGATAGTTTTGCATCATCCTCAAGTATAATTTTATGCATGCAAAAGGCGGGGCTTATGCCCCGAATATCAGCTAAGGTCCAACCAATTGCCTTTTTCTCCTTTGGATCACTTCAAGAGTTGAGTTTACCTGCACTTTGGTTAAGCAAGCAGAAAGAATAACAGAAAATGTCGAAGAAGGGCCCAAGAATTCATACCTGAGGTGTGATAGGAGAGGCTTCAACTCCAAGGTAGGCAGCTCCTCAATCGAGGGCTTTGTTGGTGAAGTCTTCCGATTTTCCAAGTCCACAGATAGTTTATGGGGACCATAAGAATAGGAGCCCATTACTTGCAATGCATTAGTACATTCAACCAAGCCATCCCTTACATCATCCTCATGGTTCAACAAGACAACTTCCATGGATATTCCACATTGATCATTGAGCTTATATCATCAATTATCGCTTCCGTCACTAAATCCACAAAAGAGCAAATCTCGGTACTATTTGGTTGCCTCATTGACTTGCACATGTGGAAGACCACCTGTTCATCACCCACCCGGAAGGTGAGCTCACCGGCTTCAACATCCACCAAGGCCTTCCCTGTTGCTAGGATCGGACTTCCCAAGATTATAGGCACCTCGTAGTCCACCTCGCAGTCGAGGATCACAAAATCAGCAGGTAAGATAAACTTTTCGACCCGCACAAGAACATCATCAATAACACCAAGGGGCCACTTTATTGTTCTATCCGCCACTTGTAGTCTATGAAGTTGCTCGAGGTTGACCAATACCCAAAGTTTTGAAGACGAAGTAAGGCATCAAATTGATATTAGCAACCAAATCACATAATGCCTATGCAAAATCCGTACTTCCAATGGTACAAGGGATGTTAAATACGTCGGGATCTTCAAGCTTAGGAGCCGTCGAGTTCACAATGGCACTAACTTCATGGGTCATTTTGATGGTCTCACATTCCATGGATCTCTTTTTAGTCACCAAGTCTTTCATAAACTTGGCGTATCCCGACATTTTCTCAAGATCTCTATGAACGTTTTGAATTGATTTTCACTTTTCTGCTTTGCTAGTCTTTGAGGATAAGGTGGAGGAGGCCTAGGCAAAGGAGCCTTGTCTTTTGGCACCACCAGCTCTGGAATGTCTATCACGTGTTCCCTAGACGGGTTCACGTCATTTTGTGACTCCTCCTCATTGTCATTGATATCAATCCTCACTTCACCATTCACTTGCTCTTCACTCACTTTCTCAACAACTATAGGAACATCATCATTTTGCATTTCATCATCATCACACACAACTCTCTTTTGCTTTGAGGTACTTGCTTCACCACCTCGACCACTCCTTTTGGTAACCGACATTCCATGCCCAGTATTGTTATTGTTCCCTCCCTTCGGGTTTACTACCGTGTTACTAAGTAGTGCCCCCTTAGGGAGAGTGTTCAATGCTTGCGAGATTTGACCTATTTGGACCTCAAGATTACGGATGGAAGTAGTGTGGGAGGCAATTTGAGCATCAGAATCGGCAGCCCTCTCCATCATTTGTTTGAACATATTCTCGATCCAGCCCATATCATTGCTTGACCAACTTTGGCCTTGAGATTGATACGGAGGAGGATTGTTGGGTTGTTTATACATTCGGGGCCTTTGGAAGCCCGGCCCCCGATATCTATTCCCCCCCTCCCCAATTGTTGTTGTTATTTCCATTCCAATTATTGTTGCCACCCCAATTTTGATTATTGTTCCCCCAATTATTTGAGTTGTTGTTGTTCCAGTTTCCTTGCCCTTGATTGTTCCAATTCTAATTGTTCCCTTGAGATCTCCACTATTGGTTTGGAGCATTGATCCGCTGTCCTTGATAGTTGTTTGCATACATCATATCCTCACTTTGGTCATCATATGAGTCATCATTATTGTAACCACTAACACCTTGCTCATTTTGATCATTGTTGCTTTGCATTTGTTGGCCACGTTGTCTTCTCATGTTGACCATTAGATTGACCCCTTCCATTGCATGTACTTTCTTTGGTCCTTGGATTTGCTGAAGCTGTGCTTTGGCAAGTTGGTTCATAGTTGTTGTCAACTCAGCAATTGCTTGTCCATGGTCTAGGAGTTCCTTGTGAAGATTGATCACATTCGGGTCACCTTGAGGAACGTTTGCCCGACTTTGCCACGCTGAAGAATATCACAGGCTTCATCACAAGACATCTTCATAAAATTTCCCCCAGCTAACTGGTTCACCACACATTGATTGGTCGTGTTTATACCCCGGTAAAATATTTGTTGGATCATAGCTTCTGTCATGTCATTATTGGGGCATTCCTTGACCATAGTTCTGTATCTCTCCCAAATCTCATGAAGGGGTTCATTTGGTTCCCGTTTGAATGCTAAGATTTCATATCTTAAAGCTGTCATATGTCCGAGTGAGAAAAACTTGGCAATAAACTTGTCCGCCAACTCATCCCACATAGAGATGGAATGGTTGAGGAATCTTTCAAGCCAATCCAAAGTTTTCCCTCTAAGAGAAAAAGGGAACAGTCTCAGCCTTAATGCATCCTCCGATACGTTTGTCTGTTTGCTTCCCCAACAAGTATCTAAAAATTCCTTTAGATGTTTATAAGCATTTTGATGGGGAGCACCTGTGAAATATCCTCGCTGATCCAATAAAGTCAACATCACATTTGTAATTTTAAAATTGCCAGCCCAAATTTGGGGTGAGACAATCGTACTAACATATCCTTCATTTGGAAGCACCCGAGGAGCTGCTCTTGGAGTAGGTGGGGGAGGGTCTGGAATATTTTCATTGGCCTGGCGTCCTCTTCTTTGAGCTTGAGGTACTAGATGCACCTCATCATCCCCATTATCATCTACCTCCTCCCTCGGTATAACATTGTCGAGAGGATCAACCATTTGTCGCTAAAGCGATTAAACACATGTCACACCTCCTTTTTCACCGGTGAGGATAATAAGGGAGTTTTTCTACTTTAAGTGACATTATTCAATTTTTGGGATTTATTTATTCAGAGTCGCCACCCAAATTTTTTACGGTGTTCCGGGACACCATTTATTTATTAGAAATCCCAAAATTGAGGAATTTTGACTCTGTTTAAATTGTCTGCGAACTAGAAATCTGGGTAAGGAATTCTGTTAACCCGAGAGAAGGTATTAGGCACTCCCGAGTTCCGTGGTTCTAGAACGATCGTTTAATGATTAAACTTGGCCTAAATTGTTTAACTACTGCTTTTATACCTATGTGCATTTATATATTCTTTACCGCTTTTATTAATCTTTTGTATTCAAAGAGTTATTTTTGGAGATGGGTCACGTATGCGTAAAACCCATCGCAAATTCAAAGTTACGCAAACGTATACTTTGATGATTGATTTATTCCCTAAGTCTTGAGGTAGCCACTATCTAGTTGAGGAACGGGTCTAAGTATTTACCATATCCAAAATGAATCTCTTAAGTTAATTAATAATATTGGTCTAGAAAGAACACCCTTTGTTTTTAGATTAGACTATATAGCTTTATTCAGAATCTTTCTAGGAATGAACAAAGATATAAGGATTTGGGCTATTCGCTAATTCTGGCCCAATTCCATGATTTAGTATTTTGGGCCAGCCTTGTATCTAATTACTAAGTTGGTAAGCAAATATAGCCATTCTAGCTAACACCATATAGAGGAAATTGATTGTTCAAACATGAGAATATAATTTAATTAGACAAATTTTACGCTACTTCTTGAAAACGCATTTATAGGGTCCATTGGACCCAGATTTCATAACTGAAAAGAAAGAACCAGCTTTGAATGATGAACATAGTAATGTAAAAGTTTAATGAGTCTTCTTATGAATCTGACCCATTTTTCCTATGAAATATTAACAGTCCAGTCTTCATTTTAAAATGACTAATAAATAACAAATGAAAACAGATCTTGTTTTTACATCAGAATATACAGAACATTACATAAGCAAATATATAAATGAAACCTAATCTATTATTGCTTCAATTTTGAACTTGCTCATGACAGAATCAGAAGCCACCCGAGTTTCCAACAAATAACAAAAAAAGATGATATTATGCATTTATATAGGTAGATCTGACCAACTGGTGATCAAATCACCACCTATTTTAATGTTTTCACACCGAAATTCATATGAACATGGGACAGACATACAACAGAAATCTCATATATCCATGAATAAGAAAAGAAAGCTGGCAGAAAATTTAGCTAAAGTAAACAGCTTTTAAACACAGAAATTCTTCATTCAAGAGCATAATGTTACATACCTTTTAAGAGCAAGAATACAAAGAAATCCTGGCCAAATAAAGGTCAGGCCAAGAGAGAATTCAGCTAGAAGAAAGAGTAATCAGGCAGCAAACAAACAACAACCTCAAACCAACACAGCTCCCAAGAGAGCCAAGGTTGAAAACCCAAGCAGATTCTTGATGAACTTTCGAAAGGAATCAGATTTTTTGTTCTACTAATACCTTTTGAAATTTTCTCATGAATAGCAACTACTCTAGATTTTTATGTGTTTTCCAATGTTTTCAGTAGCTGATGAATGTAAAAGAGGTAAAAGAGTCTAAAAAATAGGCGAATAAAAAAGGTCCTCTAATAGTGGAAAATGGGTGTATTTATAAGGGACTTGGGGATAGGATATACTTGGCATATTCCCTATCCCAATAGGCTGAAATAGTACAAAGGCAGTTGTCACTCTTATCCTTTGGGACAGCTGCCCTTATTCCAGAATTTTCTAGCCCCATAAAGACCCTAATAACCCTTAAAATTTTGATTTTATAAGTCTAGATGGTTCTTGGGTTGTTACACCCAAGATTCCTTCAACTAAAATTTCTATACTACCCTTTAATATCCCTATAATTACTCTTAGGTAACTAGAGTTAGGTTTGCTTGTGTTATTATTAGCCCTAGTTAGTTAATCCTGATTAGCTTACTTTAGTTAATTAAGACTAATAGGTATTCTAAACTAGGGTTTAGGTTAGTTAGTTAAGGGTTAGTTGATTAGGTTCCTAGAGTTGGTTTCCAACCATACTTATTAGTTACCTGGGTTTAAGTTAATTTCATTACTAGGTGTTAATTCTAGTTTAATAGCTTGTTAATTAATTTAAGTCAATGAGTTTAATTTCTTAAACTTAGGTTAACTGATTTACTTGAGCTTATTCAACTCAATTACTTTGACTAAAATTAGAGACTTAGCTAATTATTAAACCTAGGTATTTTTAGAAATTTTGTCACCTTGATTGATTCATGACCATTAACTGGTTCAGAACCAAGTACTAACCTAATTAATCGACAATCAATCGACTAACCTAATTTAACCTATTCAAGTAAGAAGGGAAGAAAATAATCTAAAAGGGGGCCACATCACTTGGGGGAAAACAGTAAATAAACAATCTGAATAACCTGAATATGAATCAATTAAACTAACTATTTGTAATTAAATTTAATAGAGAAATAGGCAGAAAATCTAATTAATTAATGATTAACAGAAAATCCTAAAACCTAAACATGGATGCTACCTAATCAAAGCATGCATGACAACAAATCTCGAAGCTAAACTAATTCAGAAGAAAACATAAAAAGCTAAAAGAAGACATTAACAGATTGAGCATAAAAAACATAAATGAAAACAGTGATTAACATGATTTTTCTTTTAATAGTGTATAGAAACAATAAATAGGAGAGGAGATACGCGTTAAAGGTACTTGGCCGGAAAAATTGAAGGTCGCCGGACCTTGCCGGACTCCAGTGGGGTTTGAAAATAACTTCAACCCACATGAATCAATAGCCCTCAACGAGAAATATCGATCCATGTAGGTAGAAGTTGTTGAAGGTCTCTGAGTCAGTCAGCATGGGTGAACTACGGTTTCTGGATTCTTAGATCTAATATTAGAGGTTTTTGGGGTGGTTTTTTGAAGAAACTAATAACAGGACGGGGTTGAGGGGAGGATGAGGATTAACTCGTAAAAAATTGGGGCCGTTTGGTTGAGCTCCATCGCCGGAGGCGATTTTCGGCCGGCGGAGCAAGGTGGAGGAGCTGTGGGGTGAGAGGGAGAAGAGAGAGACGGGTGTGGGGTGTTAGACTTGCAAATGGGGTAGGGGTGGTTAGGACAATTTTATATTAATGGCTTTGGGGGTTGTGACCCATTGGATCATGAAGATCCAACGGTTGGAAATGAGGCTGGCTTAAACGGAGTCGTTTTATTAAGTGGGGACGTTGGGCTGGGTTGGCCGTTTGGGTTGGGAGGAATTGGGTCAATTAGCTTGGGCCTGGGCAATTCCAGCCCAGGTCTTTTTAGCTCATTTTGCAAATCCAAACTTAATTAATTAATTTAAATTAAAACTAAAAAAATGAAATAATTAGTTATAATCCTAGTCTTTGTTTAATTAATAAATTAGTTAATTAAGAGTCTTATCATCTTGATTTACTCCTAATCATTCAAGGAAAAATTTCATAATTTTGCTAAAAGGAATAATTAAATTAAGAATTTAAACACTAACCTACTTTATGTCAAATAATTATATCTATTTAGATAATAACTAAGGTTACGCGCCTAATTATGCTGCTTTAAATCATTTATACATTTAAAAGGCAAGTTATGGTTACATAATGCAAAATTAATTCATAAATAGCATTTAAATTCAATAAAAATCATAAAACTAAATAATTTACTGAATTTTGTGTAGTATTATGGTAGGAAAAAATCACGTGCTCACAACACACAAATTAGTAAAATAGAAAGAAAGAGAAACAATATACACAACTAGTCAGATAGATAGCTAAAACCGTTTAACTCCCCGACAACGGTGCTAAAAAGTGATCGGCTCCAACCCTGCACCACTATAGAATGGTGAGGAGGGGTCGATGTAGTTTTTACCCAAGGGACCGGGATCGATATCCACAGGGAGTTATAATACGAGAATTGGGTTCCTATCCGACCTAGTTATGTATCTTGCCTTTAATTACACTTCTAGTCATAAGTTGGTTTGATTCTATTCTAGTTTAAAGCTATTGATTGCTAAAAAGAAGCTAAGTATAATATTTTTGGTAAGGGTTTTCTCAGTTTATAAAGGGAACTAGGGAAGCGACTTACACCTAGGCGAGTATCTAATGGAATCTAAAGTTTAGGACAAACTTGTTGTATATGGGATTATGATATAACCTCAATTAATCACCCCGTACCTCTCGGTAGTTTTGGAGACCTTGCCCGAATTGGCTTTCTCAAGCCTAATTGGGTCTTCAAACAGTGCAAGTGAAATTGGCTCAAGTCGGGTATTACTATCTCTACGTTTAACCCTTTAATTGGGGTTATCAATCTCTTGAATACATCCCAATTCCTTGTTAGCCTATTTTACCTAGACTTGGGTCCACTTTCTCAAGCAGAATCCTAGTCGAAAAGGCATGAATAAGTGTTTGCAACCACCAATTCAATAGATAAAGCATGAAACAAGCTAAATATCACTAACCCATAACAAATAAGCCCCAAAACTAAAGATCCATAAGATGTCACAACCCTAGATAATAGGTCTAGCTACTCATAATCAAGGTAGAAATCAAAGATGTAGATGAAATAATAGCTATAAATGTTAAATACAAGGATAAAATATAAGATTATAAGCTAAAGTTAATCAAAAGGGAAAATGTTTGTTGTTCACGGGCTCACTCATACAAAAGATAACCTAAAAAGTGAAAAAGAAATATTTATACAAAGCTGAAATTACTGGACAAAATACACTTGAGGAGGTTCCGTTGTCAGCAGAAAAATAGGCACCTCAACGGATTCACATTTTCTCCCGCGCAATAACGAGCGCGGACCGTGCTTCTTCAAAACTGGACTTGATAAAAAATCTCTGAAACTTGATTCCGCTCGCAGCGAAATTCTAACGGCCTCAGGGTTAGGAAATAGCGCGGCCGCGTAAAATAAGCGTTGATAGAGTTTCATGGTTTGCCTAAGATTGTTAACTCTCTGATCCTCTATTTTCGCTCTTAGCGGAACTTTGACGCGGCCGCGCTTTTGTGACGCTGTCAATGGTCCCAGCTAGTCCAAATTCATCTCTCTGAACCTCAAATCCATGACCGCCCTCAGGGGATAAGCTCACGCTGCAGCGTAAAATTAGCGTTGCCAACGCTCAAGTTGAGTTCAGGACTTTTTGCAAGATTGGCTCCTTTTTAAGTTCGTTTTGGCCTCTTTGTCTCATTTTGACCAAAATCACCAAGTAAGCACCTTGAGTTAGCTTTCGGGAGTACGCATTTTTGCCCCAAAACCTAAGTAAAAGAGAGTAAATAGTAGGTTAAAATCCCTAGTTATCACGCGTCCAAACCATATAAAATCAACTACAAATGGCGCCAAATTTTGCAGGCAAGTTCCAAATGATGAAACAGACCTATTCCAAGTTCCAAAACCAAAATTCGAACCCGATAGCCTTAAAGTCAAACTATGGTCAAACCTAAGAAAATTCTAAACCTTTAAATTGCCAACTTCCGCCAAATGATGCTGAAACCTTTTAGAAACATCCAAATGAAATTTCGGGCATACGCCCAAGTCCAAAATCACCACCTGAACCTACCGGAGCCGTTGAAACTCCGATTCGAGGTCAAATACTCAAAAGTTAATCCTTGGTCAATTCTTTCAACTTCGAGCTTTTCAAATGAGAGTCACTCCTAAAAATCCTTTCTGAGCCTCTCCAAAACCCGAACCGGTGATGTACGCAAGTCATAATACACTGTGTGAAGCTACTCATGACCTCAAACTTCCGAACCAGATGCAATTGCTCAAAACGACCAGTCAGGTCGTTACACTCTCAAAATAATAGCCAAAAAAATATAGATTTTTGTATATATATAATTATTGTATGTTATATATAATAAATGTACAAATTATATATATTCTTGCAGAAACTAGTTTCGTCTGCGGGTTAAAAGTAACCCGATTTCTTATAGAAATAAATATACTGAAAAGGACCACAACTGCCCCTGAAGTATCGGAATTGGTACAAAAATGTCCTTCCTCCACCTATTTGAATAAAAATATTCCTACCGTCATTTCTTGGCTCAACATTACCCTTATCACTAATAGAAAATTGTGGAGAAAAAAAATGAAAATTTAATTTAATATCCATGTGTTACCATTCCATTGGCCTAACTTAAACCCTAAACCAAATTATAATTAAACACAATTGCAACTTGCCCGTATATTGTCCTGCCCCGATTTTAAAACATCTTGCTCTCTCTCTCCCTCTCTCTCTCTCTATAACGACCCGACCGGTCGATTTGTGTTATCGGACCCCATTCCCCCAAATGAAACCCCCCATGGCGGCTTATTATGATTTATGACTTGCGGAGATTGGTGGTCCGAGATTCGGAGGTGTTTAGAGTGTTATAGGAACATTTGGTTCCTTAAGGTTGGATTTTAAGGCCAAGTTTGACTTCGGTCAACATTTTTAGTAAACGGCCTCGAAATTGAGTTTCGATGATTTTGGTAGCTTCGTATGATGATTCTGGACCTGAGCGTATGTTCGGAATGGGTTTCTGATGACCCGGGAGCATTTCAGCGCCCAATATTGAATTAAAAGTTCCTTAAGTTCCTATTATGATTTGGGACATGCTTTTGAGATATCGAGGTCCCAACGGAATGCCGAGACCGGGAATAGTTCTGTATGTCATTTATGACTTGCCTGCAAAATTTGGTGTCATTCCGAGTAGTATAGGTCGTTTCGGCGTGTTGTTAGCAAAGTCTAGAAAACTTAAAGTTCTTAAGTTTAGTTCTAGGGGTATTGAAGTATGATTTTGATTTTTAACGTTGTTTTGGGTGTTATGAAGGCTCAAGCGAGTCCGTATTATGATTTGGGACTTGTTGGTATATTTGGACGGGGGCTCGGGTGGGGCCAGGTGCCTCCCTGACACCACACGAGGCCAGAAACCAGCTGCATTAGCTGTTGGTGCACCTGTTCTGGTGTGACCGCAGGTGCGGTTGCCCAGTCGTAGGTGCGGGACCGCTCATGCAGTCCTAGCCTCGCAGGTGCGACCCCCAGTGCTCAGGCCGATTCTCGCAGGTGCGGATAGAATTCCGCAGGTGCGGATAGAATTCCACAGGTGCGGTCTCCACTCCACAGGTGCGGGCCTAGGCATCCTAGTCCATTTCTGCAGGTGCGAGACCGCAGGTGTGGTCCTCGAGCCGCAGGTGCGGAAACGCTGTTCAGACAGTGTGTTTTCATACACGGGAATTAACTCATTTCCCTCATCTTCATCTTCATCTTCTTCCTTGGGGTGATTCCCACCATTTTAGAGGGGCAAACGACCTGGTTATTGAAGCTAAGTGAATTCCACTCTACAATTAGCTTCATGCATGAAATACTTGCTTAATTAACTACCTAAATTAGTGGAAATTCAAGAATGGGGAAGTAACCTAGGGCTTTCGATAATTTGAGAATTTACCCGTGAATTAGCTATGAAATCAAGTAGAAGTCGTATATTAATGATCCTTGGGGTATGGGTGAGTATTTCCTTCGAGAATTTTTAGAATCCGAGCATGTGGGCCGGGGGTTGGATTTCATAATTTCTTCAAGAATGGGAAATTTACTAAATAAGTAGGATAATCTCCATATTTTGAGCATAAATTAATGAATTTGTATAACATTTGGCTAGTTTCGAGTCCTCGGGTGTAGAGTTCGGAGTTTCGGGCGCGTTCTTGGTCCGGGGAGTAGGTTCTACACGAGGTGAGTCTCCTTTCTAACCTTGTAAGGCGGAATTATCCCCATAGGTGATTATAAATAATTGCATGTCCTTATCTTCGGGGGCTACGTATGCAAGAAGTGACGAGAGTCCGTGCGTAGCTACTACTATGTTATGTTGGGTAGTTCTAGGACTCACGAGCATGCTTATATGTGAATTACATGTATTCCTAAACGTATCTTGATTTGGCATGAGAATATTAGGAAGTTGTGGTCCATAATATATTTCTTAGGTTCTTGCCTTAAAGAATAATCTCTGATAATTCCCTAAAAATTGATAATTTTATGTATGTATGCGGCACCGTTCCACATGTATGATTCGTGAGCGGAATAGCCCTACTATTCTGCCAACCGCGTCGCATGTTTGATTTGCGAGCGGGGTAATAGATGCATCTATGGTTCGAGCCGTTCGACTCTCGGTAGTGCACATTTATTTTTTGCGACGTTCCGGTCGTACGTGTCCGGCCTACTATGTGCTGTATGATTCACTGGGAATTTGTTGTAATTATACAAACTGGTTCATGTTAATAAGGAAATTTAGTACATTGTGTGTTAGTGAAATTTGACATGCAAAGGTAAATACAACTATACTTGATGATATATCTCCTTCTGACTTCTACGACTGTTATGCCTGCCTAGTTCCTATTAAATCATGTTATTTAGAAATGTTGACCCTAGTAAGTATCACGTCTACCTCTCATGACTACCTCTTCGAGGTTAGGCGGGATACTTAGTGGGTACATATTTTTTTATGTGCTCATGTTGCACTTCTGTACTTAATTGTACAGGTTCTGAGGCTGGTGCATCTGGTTATCAAGCCGGATATCGATTCTGATCTCTGTTGGACCCGACTTCACGGTGAGCTGCTTCTCCTGGCGATCCTCGGTGGCACCTTGGAGTTTTCTTTTACTATTTTCCTGTCTATTCATTTCAAACAGTGGGATTGTGTATTATGTTTTGTATATTCAGTTAGTATGCCCGTAGGACTTGTGACACTAGTTTCTGGCACACACGTAGTTGTTATTTTGGTTTACGGGTCTGTGTCTATACATATTGGATCATTTCTCATCGTGACTATTTTGATTAAAATTGGTTAACTATCCTTGTCAAATCACGTTTTAATTAGTAAAACTGAGTATATTTTTAAAGTGTTTAAACTAATAAGATGGAACCTTTAGTGAATTTAAAGTCGGCTTGCCTGACGTCGCTGTTGGGCGCCATCACGACCTCAGTTAGGATTTTGGGTTGTGACAACATGGTATCAGAGCACTAGGTTCTCGTAGGTCTCACAAGTCACGGGCAAACCTAGTAGAGTCTTGCAGATCGGTATGGAGACGTCTGCACTTATCTTCGGGAGGCTATAGGGTGTTAGGAAAACCTCTCCTTATTTTTATTCTATCGTGCAATCAATAGTTCATTGAATTCCGTTCTTCTATTCTCTCACAGATGGTGAGGACGCGTACATTCGATGTTCCAGATCTGGGAGGGGCCGCTACCCCCGTTGTTCGCGGCCGTGGCAGGGGCCGGGGCAATACACCAGCCCGAGGTACGGGACGAGGGCGTCCCCGAGCTATTCCAGCCGTACCACCAGAGGACCCCACTATAGAGGAGCAGGGTGAGGTGCCCCCTGTGAGCGCCTAATTTTTGCCCCGAATAGGAAATTACTCCTAAAAATAATCCAAAAATAGTTTTTATTGTTTTATAAATTTTAGGAATTTTTCTTTATTTGTTTCACATTTATTTGCATTTTTATTCATTTTAGGAATATCGTAAATCATAAAATTCAAAAAATATTTGAATCTTAATTTTATAGAATTTTAGATTTTAAATTACATTTTTTCTAGGATTAATTTATATTCTAAGAGCATTATTTAAATATATATAAAAACCAAAAAAAAATACATTCTTAGCTTAGTTTAATTAATTAGGTCATTAGATTAATTTTGCAAATAGTCGGAATTAGGAGTATTAGATAAATTGGTTTTTCTTGAAAATGAAAAGAAAGGAAAGAAAAGGCTATTTTTTAAAATTGGCCAGCAGCCCAATCTTGCAAAACCCACCCCAACCTTACACCCAAAAAAAGAACCTTCAGAACTTTCATCCCCCCATTTCCTGACCCTAGCAGCTTTTTTTCCAAAAAACAAGAAACGGCGCCCCTGAGGTCTTTTTCTTCACGCTATTCTCCAAATCCTCTCTGTTTTGGCATAACCATGAAAGGAACCTGTAACAATCCGACCGGTCGTTTTGAGTTCTAGCGCGTCGTTCAGCGGTTTGAAGTCGTGAGCAGCTTTGTTTCAGGTATTATGACCTGTGGGCGTGGTCGGAATTGAATTCCAGGAAGTTTAGAGTTGATTGGAAAGGAAATTCTCATTTCAGAAGCCTTAAGTTGGAGAAATCAACTAAGATTGGAGTTTTGAGTAAACAATCTCCGAATCAGGATTTGAAGGTTCCAGTAGGTTGGTATGATGATTTTGGACTTGGGTGTATGTCCGGATCGGGTTTTGGATAACCCGGGAGCGTTTCGGTGTATATTATGAAAGCTATCAGTTTAGAAGGATTTCATGAATTTGGGCTTTGAAGTGCATGTCAGTGAGATTGATGTCCATTTGGGATTACGAGTATGGGAATAGCTCCGTATGGTGATTCCGGAATTGGGAGCGCGATCGGAAGTGAATTTGGATGTCCGTAGGTAATTTTAGAGTCATTTGGCTAAAGAAAGAAATTTGAGGGTTTTTGGAAAAATCCGACCGGAAGTGGAAGTTTTGATATAGAGGCCGGAATGCGATTCCGGAAGTTGGAGCAGGTCCGTAATGTTGAATATGGCTTTTTCACAAAATATGAGGTCAATCGGACGTGATTTGATAGGTTTCGGCATCGGATGTAGAAGTTTGAAATTCCAAGTTCTTAAAGAATTGGATTTGAGTGTGATTCGTGATTTTGGCGTTGTTTGATGTGATTTGAGGGCTCGAGCAAGTCCGTGTCATGTTTAGGGATAGGTTGGTGTAATTGAACGGGGTCCCGGGGGCCTCGGGTGGTTTCCGGGTGGTTAACGGATAAACAAAGTTGAAGTTGGAAAAGGGCTGAAGCTGCTGTCATCTGGTGTAACCGCACCTGCGAGGATTTGGCCGCAGGTGCGGAGCCGCTGGTGCGGCTAAGGGCACCGCAGGTGCGAGATTTTGTGTCTGGAGCTGAGGGACCGCAGGTGCGGGAGTTTTGTCGCACCTGCGGTATCGCAAGTGCGAAGAGGTATCGCAGGAGCGGGATTTTTGCTGGGCTGAGTTGGAGCCGCACCTGCGATGAATTTTCCGCAGGTGCGGAGCCGCAGGAGCGGCTATTGGACCGCAGGTGCAGAGCCGCAGGAGCGACTATTGGACCGCAGGTGCGAAAAAGGTGCATGGGCAGAATGTTTTAAAAATCGGATTTGAGCCATTTCTCTCTCATTTTTCATTGAGGTTAGGCGATTTTGGAGGGATTTTCAGGGGAGATTCTACCAAGCATCAAGAGGTAAGTTGTTCTACTTATTTCTAAGGTTAAATACAAGATTATTACTTGGATTTGGTAGTGGAAATTGAGGAAAATTGGGAAAAATGATGAAGAAACCTAGATTTTGGAAAATTGGATTTTAGCCACGAATTGAGCATGAATATTTGAGAAAACTATATATTTGAGTTAGTAAAGCTATGGGTAGAGTTTATCTTTGAGAAATTTCGGATTCCGGACACTTGGGCCCGAGGACATTTTGGTCATTTCACTGAGCGGGGTTGGAAAAGTATATAATCTGAACTTGTTGTGAGTATTGGGATGAATTTTCATTGCCTTGTCATTTATGTGGTAGTTTCGGAGCGTCATGCGTCCGTTGGAGTCATCGGAAGGGTCTTGGAAGCCGGTGTTGGGATTTCGGAGCGAGGTAAGTCTCCTTTCTAACTTTGTGAGGGGGAATCGTCCCCCTAGGAGAATTAATTCACTACATTCTATTACCTTCGGGGGCTACGTACGCACGAGGTGACGGGAGTCCGTGCGTAGCTACTATTATGCTTATGTCCGGGTAGTCTAGGACCCATTGGCATGCTTTATGTGTGTACATGTAACCCTATGTATCATTGAACTGCTAATATGACCGAAAACATAATTAAATGTTTAAGGAAAAGTTAGAGATCATATTGTTAATCTTCTAAAAAGAGAATTTGTTTCCGCTGGGTATATATGTTTACCTGGACTGGATTGTATCCTGGAATATCACTACATGTGACAAATGAGTTTCAAAACAAAGAGTTCAATACCTATATTTCATATTTCTTTAAATAATGAGAAAAACGATTTCCTTGATAAAAATAGGAATTTATTGTGTGGATATGTGTAAGGTTGGGTGTTTGAGTCGCTTGAGTGATTCGCAAGCAGGAGGACCTGGTATTTGTGTATGTATTCATATGAGCACCTGAGTCGCATGTATGATTAGCGAGCAGGCTAGCCGTATTATGTTAATCGCGTCACATGACCGATTCGCGAGCGGGGCAGATGGTTCGAGCTGGTCGACCCCTCGGCAGTGCACAGTTATTATTGTTAGTCTGCGCCGTTCGACCCTCGGCATTGCTTGCGCATGGTGATTGCTGCATAGCTGTTATGATAATTGCCTGATTATTGGCCTGAAATGTTAAATTGTCAATTGAAATTGCAAAGATTTAAAGTTATTGAAGAGACTTTTAGAAGAAGTTGTTCCTTCCGTGATTTATTATTATCTGATTAAATCACCATGTTGATAAGTATTGAATATGACGAAGATATAAAGTGTTAAATGTGAAAGAAATTGAAGGATGTTTAAATCATGTTTTATAAACTGCCTCTGATAAAGACCATGCTTAGTGTCCCTCTTAATATCTTAAATGGACCTTTAGTAAGTGTCTAAATTGACCTCTCGTCACTACCTCTCTGAGGTTAGGCGGACGACTTACTGAGTACACGTTGTTTTTGTACTCATACTGCACTTGTTGTGCATTATATTGCACAGGTACTTACATAGAAAATGTGGAGCATTCGGAGACTCAGACGAGCTGCATCTTCCAGAGGCGATCCGCGGCTGACAGAGTCACCTTCATACTGTATCTATTTCATTTTTAAATTTCCTCGTCCAGTTGTATTTCGGACATGCTTTGTAATTATTGTATAAATTCTTAGAAATAGCTCATGTACTTGTGACACCGGGTTCTGGGATATGTATTGGGATAATTGTTTAAGTGAAATCTTTATATCACTATTTTTTTTAAATAACAGAATTTATATGCCATCATATTTAATTTACAAAAAGAAAAATTTATCCACTTGTTTATGAAATGCAAGAAAAGGTAACGGTTTCGAAAATGTTAAAACATGAATATAGTTATTCAATAAATTAATGATTTGGCTTGCCTGACAGTGGTGTCCGGAGCCATCACGACCCATGGATTTTGGGTCGTGACAGAACCCCTCCCCTCTTCGACTCTTCTTCTTCTTCTTCTTCTTCTTCTTCTTCTCTTTCCTTCTCAACTCAGTCCATGAAAATACACACATTAGAGAGATCAGAACCCCCCTCCCTTAAAAAATGAACCAGTCGTCACCCCCATTTGGAGATCTTGAACCCCACACATACTCATAAGAAGAGAGTATCATCGGCTCTTTAAAAAATATGACAGCATCAGCACACACATTCATAGAAGAGTGCTATTCAGTCTTTAGTCTCCTTCTTAAAATTCCAGAAAACAAGAACAAAGGAAAAATTCATTTTTGGCTTCTTAAATCCGAAAAAATGCATTTTAGTTTCTGATTTTGATCTTCTCTCGTGGATTCAATTTGAGCTTGAGGCTGCTGTTGTGCTGCTGATCTGCTGAGCTTTTTCTTCGTTTCTTCTTGAGATTTTTCGGCGAGTGCGGAAGTCTGTTGATTCCGACGAAAATTTTCTGCACAAAGGTTCTTTTTTTCTTTTTCTTTAATTCGTAAAGATAAAGCTGCCTTATGTACATAAACTGTTTAGGTGCTTTTAATCAAATGGGATAAAATTCCTATATGACTGGAATACATTATTGTTTGTGTGTTGTTAAATTTGTTTTTTGGAATTTTATTCTATTTACCTGATGCAACTGTATAAGACCTCCCATCTTGACCTTGAATAATTGATTTCATAGAATAGATATATTTTAGTTATGTAAATTTGACTTTAGTTGATTTTGTTCAAGTTAAACGTGATAATTTTGTTAAGCTTGTTTATGAAATTTTACATCTGGATAGACTAAATCGAGGTTTGAGCAATTGATCTTAGGAGGAATGACATTTTGGTAAACATATACAAAATTTAAGTGAATTGGTTTGAGGTTCAGTTTTCATTTGTTTGTTATCCAACTATTACATTCATAAGCATATGGAAGTCTCCTTTTTTGATTATTATAGGTTGTTTTATTTTTGGATTCCGGTTAGCTTTATAAATTGTGGAGGTTATATTTACATCGTAGTTTACTTTAGGGGCAATTAATAACAAATTATTATGGCTATGGGTACGATTCCCGTGGCATAGTCATAGTACGTAACCCCAAAATTGACCATCAAACTGCTAAATTAATAAATTATCGTGATTATGGGTACGGTTCCCGTGGCGTAGTCACATACACGTAACCCCAAAATTTGAATGCACGCTGGCGTGACTCGACATCAAACCGTTAAAATTAATAAATTACCATGACTATGGATACGGTTCTCGTGGCATGGTCATGGCTACAATATTACAAAATTTGAGTGCACGCTGGCGTGACTCGACCACTAATTTCAAAAATTAAAATAAACACGTTTTGGATCGTGGGTACGGTTCCCGTGACACAATTCGCAATGTGTAACCAAATAATTAGTTGTGTAACAATTGGATTATTGAAAGCGGGTTAAAAGGAATAAATGCACGTAGGTTTCAAACAATATTTTAAAATCAGATAAATAGGCCAATAATAATAGTTGAGAGACCGTGCTAAAACCATGGAACCCGGGAATACCTAACACCTTCTCTCGGGTTAACAGAATTCCTTACCCGAATTTCTGTGTTCGTGGACTGTAAAACAGAATTAATTTTTCCTCGATTTGGGATTTTAAACTGGTGACTTGGGACACCATAAATTATTCCAAGTGGCAACTCTGAATTTTAAATAAAATAATCCCGTTTCGATGGTCACTTAAATTGGAAAAAACTCCCTAATCCCTTATACCCTTCCGGGGGTAGTGAAAAAGGAGGTGTGACAGCTCTGGCGACTCTGCTGGGGATCGAACCCAGATTCTCTGGTTCAGGGTTCAAGAATTCGAGCTTAGAATAATTGTTGTATGTTGTCTTTATTTATTACCTGATTTAATTTACATGTTCGGGCCTAATATGCTAAATGTTGCTTTTTACCGCTTTGATATTATTTGAACTGTATATAAACTGTTACGAAAGCCCCATCTTCTATCTTCTGAGGAGTGCACGCTGGCGTGACTTCTTTTTGTTAGTGTCATATCCCAATTTAGAACGAGGTTCGGATAAGTTGCAAAGTCGGATGATCTTTTGGTTGCCGGTACGCTGCCCCCCCCCCCNCAGGTTTTAAACCTAGAATAACTCAGCCTCATGCCGGATCCCTAGTAGGAACGCTTGTTTTCATCATGTGCATTTGACTTAGTGGACTCAACACAGGGGTTGGGTCCGTCTAGCACAGGCGTACCTGGAAATAAAAAGACCAACCTGATGCATTTTATGTGCTACCTGTGCATTTAATTTGTTTTGGATTGCATGTTGACCGGCTTTTAGACTAAGTGAGGAAAACCAAAAAGAAAAACCAAGCTTGAGGTAGGAGAGAGGATTTCACCTGTTTCCGAAAATGGTGTCCAAAATATCCCGAAACTCTGCCGAATTTTTGAAAAAAAAAAAAGAAGGAAAATTTTCTTGAAAAATAGAAAGATAAGAAAAAAAAAGAGTTTTTTAGAAAGAAAAATTATAGTCCAAAATGGTTTTTGTTTTTCCTTTTCGTGTCAAAAATGGCCGAACTACGCGGATTTGATTCTCACCGGACATGGGATACGTAGGCAACCCTCATTGGGTCTAGCCCCGCTTTTTGAAAAAATTTGGAAAAAATAGATATATGAAGTGTTGTCATTCTTGTCATAAATAAGTGGGTGATGCTGTTTTGTCTAAATAGTCAAACGTCCAAGCAGGACGTTGGAAGGCTTCTTTGCAAAAATAGCCACAGACGTTTTCTTTGATAATTTTGGCCATTAGCGAACACAGCCCTAAGAACTTCCATTCCGAAGTAATGAAAGGCCGTATTGGCAAAAGTAGCATTGATTTATTTTATTATTTTACCTTTTTTTAAATAAGGTTCACTTTGCCTATAAACCAACCGCCTTAATCTAAATGTGCAGAATGAGCACGAGTCAAAATTTACGAATAGGGATCATGTCCAAGATTCCACTGAAGCTACACATGTGGTGGGAAGATTTGGGTCAAAAAGGACGAGATGTGGTCAACCTTTATTTGAAAGGGCTTACCGGATTGCTAAAGGTCAGGCCTAGAGGAGACATAATAAGGGCTTTGGTAATATTTTGGTACCCAGCTCACAATGTCTTCTATTTCTCAGATTTTGAACTCACACCCACTTTGGAAGAGATAGCAGGTTATGTGGGAAGTACTGAAGGTGTAAGGCATAAGTACCTGGTCGCTCCAAGGGCCGTTACCCCCCACAAGCTTCTGGATTTGCTAAAAATAAGCAGGGGAGTCCAGTATGCAGACTTGACAGGTGGGTTTTCCACTCTACGCTTCATATACCAGAGGAACGGGAATGAAGGGGGATTTGACAACCCGGGACATGGGAATTGTAGCAAAGGGAGCCGATCGAAATGGGATGTGCATAGGCGCTTCACTTTCATGGTAGCTTTCATGGGTCTCGTGGTGTTTCCCCGGAAGGACGGGAATATTGATCTGCGGGTAGCTGGAGTCGTGAGTGTTTTGATTACCAACGCCAAGAGCACTCTTGCCCCTATGATAGTGTCTGAGATATACCGAGCTCTCACGACTGGTAAAGCTGGGGTAGATTTTTTCGAGGGGTGCAATTTGCTACTACAAATATGGATGATTGAGCATCTGTGTCACCACCCTCGATATATGAACTATGGATCCACGGGAAAGAGCTGCATTGAAGAGTTCGACACAAGGGTCTCAGGTTTCAGATTGCCAGGAGGGTTTGGAGATTGGGTATCTTGCCTTCTCTCCATAACGGCGGACAAATAGAATGGACACTGGGTTGGCTTACCTTCGAAGAAGTTGTGTATATGTCGGCTACCGGTCCTTACTTCCTCCTAATGGGTCTTCGAGGCATTCAGCCTTACGCTCCATACCGGGTGATGAGACAGTTGGGAAGATGCCAGGGGACACATCCAGATGAAGATCTTAGTGTTTATGCGGTCGAAGTTAGCTCCGACGGCCAATTCCATGAAGAAACACTTCGTCATATTTGGAACGAGTGTCAGTATTTGACGGCAAACACTCGAGTGTGTGACTTGTCTAAAGGCGAGGTCTCACCAGCCTATCTTTCTTGGTATATAAAGAAGGACACTGCAACGGCCGAACCTGAAAGACCAACCAAAAGGCCCCACATCTAGGAATTTGTTGAAGCGTCACAGGAATAGTGGGCTTGGTTGACCAAGGAAAATGAGTACAGGGCCACAATAGGAAGGTTGGAAAAGCAAGTCAGGGATCTTCAATTTGAGAAGGATTTGCAAGCTGTCGCGGATGAGGGTGAAAACAAAAAGCTGGCTGAAGAGAATGATGACCTCCGGGCCCAAATTCGGGAAATGAAAACAGCAGCTGAGAACCCCGTCAGAAGTGAAAAAGATGAAAAGCTTATAGATAATCTTAGGTGGAAAGTGGGTGAATATAGTTTTGATCTTAAAAATACCAAGGGCGAATTGTCAAAGGTTCGAACAAAATTGGCTAGGAATGCAGAGGAAAGAGCACGCTTGGTTCAACAGTTAAAATAAAAATATGACAATGAAGCCGTGGGGTTGAAGAAAAAGATCACCGTCCTTGAGAACAAAATGACCAAGCAGGCAAACGATTTCAAAGCAGAAAGAGAATACTGCTATGCCCTAATGTCGCAGCTAGAGAAAGACCTGCAGAAGCTTCAAGAGCAAAATCATGCAGCCGAACAAATTTTGGGGGCCATATCCCAGCATATTAGACGATTGCGGACTACATAGCAATGAAGTGCAACGAGTGTGAAAAAATGACCAGGTCCATGTTCTTCTCTTCCGTTATGATTTTTGTCCGAGAGATTATGGATGACCTATTTCGCCTTCAAGAAGATATGGTGCATAGGCCCGTGGCGAGACCGACTGATGTCCTGCGAGCCCCTGGAGCAGTAATTGAGGCACTTATGTATTCCTGATTTTTATTCGAGTCTGTCTTTTAGGTTTCTTTGGAGTTTGTTAGTCCATTTTCGAGTCTGTATTTTCATCTTTCTTTTGGAGTCTGTTAGTCCATTTTCGAGTCTGTACTTCCATCTTTCTTTTGGATTCTGTTAGTTCACTTGTCGATTCTGTTGGTTCTCATGTTTAAATGTGTAGGGGAAATCGTTGTAATCAGGATACTTTGTTTTGTTTATTTTATGAAAAATTAAAAAAAAAACAAAAATCTATATTTCTTTTATTTCGCATTTGCTCCCTGAACTGTGTAATAATCAAATTCATACGGCGCCATGATACATAGGCAATCCTCATAGGATTCGATCATAACCATAAAATGAAAAAAAAAAGTCAAAGAAAGAAAATCAAGAAAATCGAGTGGAAGGCAATGATGGCAAAACAAGAGAGGAGAAACAAGTGCAAAATAAGAGGGAGGCAACAAAATAAGTGGAAAAGGCCAATAGTGATTGAGAAGGGTTTTGGAGTGAAAGAAAAAGAGAGAGAAGAGGAAAGCGAAAACATGAAGAGTCAGTTAAAAGCCGGGATGAAGCATGCATCCATTCAAATGAATGAATAGAAGCTTTAACTGTCTAGGTGCATTGCAGCCCAAATGTGCGGTTGCCTATCTGTTAGATCTTTTAACGCTAACAAGTTTGTTGTTTTCATTGAGTTTAGGCAGGTGGTTAGTTTGTTTGGCATTCTGGAAACCCACCCGTACAACACCAATTCTAAAAACAAGTTGAGCATGCCTGGAAAAGAGCTGGATGCAAGTGTTATTGATCCGTCAAGGGAGGGAGAAGAGTCTGATGTTAATCTGAAAGAGGAGTTACATAATTTGAAACACCAAATGGCAGATATGTACCAAGCATGGATGAAGGGGTATCCACCACCATCATACCCCGCCAACCCTGATTTCATCCCGCCACTAGCTCAATCACAAGAACCTCCCATTGTTGCACTCATCTCCGCAACATCCACCAGGCTTCCCCCATTACCACTACTATCAGGGCACCACTTCCCAAACCACACAAGCACCACCAGCCAAACCAATCCTATACCCCTCTCCACCAGCCACCCCTGTTTTCATAGCACCCCCACTCGCTGCACTCTGTAGATCCTCCAGTGAGTCATTATTCCATACCCAAGATAACCAATACTATCCCCCAGAGCCTATTTTCAAGGCCCCAGACCATTACTCCTACACTCCTCGTTTTGACCTCCCTGTTGAGACTGAGAAACCGCCTAAAGACCTAAAGCAGGAGATGTTCAGGAAGGTAAGAAGCCTGGAACAATCGTTCAGGAACATGCAGGGATTGGGAGGCCAGGTAAGCATAGCCTACAAAGATTTGTGTTTATTTCCCGATGTTCAGCTGCTTGTGGGATTCAAAATGCCTAAATTTGACCTATATGATGGCCACGGAGACCCGGTGGCCCATTTGAGGGAATTCTGCAGTAAAATGAGAGGAGCTGGTGGGAAAGATGAACTACTGATGGCATACTTTAGCCAGAGTCTGAGTGGAGCGGCATTGGAGTGGTACACTCATCAGGATCATAGAAAATGGTATACTTGGGATGATTTGTCCCAAGCATTCGCTCGTCATTTCTAGTATAACATCGAGATTGTTCCAGATCGTTTGTCTTTAACTAAGATTGAGAATAACCCTAGTGAAAGTTTCAGGGAATATGGCTTTTGCTAGAGAGAACAAGCGGCCAGAGTTAACCCCCCCCCCCCC